>LOJH01053070.1:0-12246 GCA_001685095.1 Ellobius talpinus
AGCTTTTATTTTTGGTATTTGCTTTGGCTTTTCATCAGTGCAATACTAATAATTGTGTTCCTTCCCACAATATGGTTGTTTCAAAAGGCCTTTGAAAACTCAGATATATAAGCAGAAATGCAATGCATTGCATTCTGAAGAGTCACTGGAACCTCACAAAATAAAACACTAAATATGATTTCAGCAAATCCCTGAGTATAAACTATAGGTAGGTATACTATCATAAAAACAGTGATTCTGTGTGCCAAGTATATGTTGCATCACCAGTTACCAAAATGATATGAAACTAATGTTTGCAAAGCATAACACACAAAGAGACATATTTTCTTTTTGAATAAGTATTATAAAAACTGTAAAGCTCAATGTAACTATATTCATTGGAAAAAGGATGACATGGACAAAAAAGTAAATCCTGAAAGATAAACAATATTCATGAACCAAGTATTGATCCAGTTCTCTCTGAAGTGCAGCCCTTCTAACAACTTCTGTCAGGCACTTGATGTGCAAGCACAGGATAATGAAAACCAAAAAGAGAAAGCAAAAAAGAGTTGTTGCTAGCATGCAGTTCTGAAACTTACCATGCAAGCTGTGAAGCCTCATTTAATGCTGTTATTACAGTGTGTGTTTATCTTTGCGTAAGTTCCTATCAGTGTAATCCCACAACTCTCCTCACATGTTTTTCCATTCATAATGAATGAAAGCCTTGCATGTAATCACTAATACCTATTGAATTATAGATTAATAAATCACATAAAAAGACATAGGACTTATTTAGCTTCAAGTCTGAGCTTGTCCATTCGATCACAATTCTTATAATGATGCCAAGTCTGCTGCATTATAGTGGATGGAACTGAGTACTTTATGTGTTCACCTTATGTTGGTGGCTTATTCACATCACTGATAAAGAAATTGAGTGAAGGATGATGAGCAAGCAGATGTCAAACTTCAGATTTTTTTATTTCCTTACCCAGGCCTTATCAGTTAAATTAAAGATAATTTTAAAATATCAAATATTCAACAAGCTATGTTTTTTTTAATCAATATTAAGGTCATTGATCCAAGTGAAATTTTATTTGAGGAGACTTAATTTTTTTTCACTGTGTTGATTGTACAATATGTTTTCAGGATGCAACTAATTGCCAGAGGCAATCCAAAGCAATGTGAATATATGTTTTAATGACTTCTTTTGATATTCAAATTTTATGTATGTACATTTGGCGTTGTATGTGTACATGAGTGTAGATGTCCATGGAGGCAAGACATGTCAGCTGCTGTGTATGGGAGTTAGAGGTGGTTATAAGCCACCTGACCTAGACACTGGGAATGGATCCTGGTTCCCCTGAAAAACAGCATGTGCTATTAACTCTCCGGCCCTCTGAAGACATATTTTGCATTGCAGACAATAGCATTCCAAAGTGAGAGAAAGACGTTGTAATTTTTTTATTGCTTCCACATCCAGATAAAATATCATTTGCATTCATATATTAAATATCTTTTTATTTTGGTAAAGTAATTGCCAATATCTTATAGAAATGTATTGACATCTTTAGCAGAAAGGATTCTTCTAACAACTTTTCCAGACTACCTATCAAATTTAGGTTCTACCATCCAGAAACGTATTAAAATACTAATAATACAAATAAAACATAAATATATAATATTATGTCAATTCTTATTCCTACATATATATATGTACATATGCATTTTATATAAGAACATTGTATGAGGATATATTCAAATACGCTAATTTTAAGGAATTACAAATTGGTTTAAATGCTATCTTCATTGTTTTGAGCAAACAATGTGATTTCAAGATTACTAAAGTTTATTAATATTTGTTGATGAGTCAATATTACTACATATGAATCTTTTTCTTGTAGAAAATACTCAAACTGAATGCAAAAAGCAGAATATCTGCAGATGAATATTTTGTTTCAAATCCCAGTTAAGTCACTATGTTATACTTAAAACTTCATATGATATTTTAGTTCCTCTTTAATCATAATTGCTTATTTACTGCCTTCTTCTGCTCTTTGTACTGGTTATTGTTGCTGTTCTTGCCAACATGATGACCTGAGAGTTGTTTGGTAAACCAACTATTAAAAACCCTCTATTGAAAAATTTTCCCCATCAGATTGTCTGTAGGCACGTGTGCAGTGAGTTTTCTTGATAAATGATTGATACAAAAGGGCCCAGACCTTGAGTGGTGTTAACTCTTGGTTGGTGGTCTTGCATTTTAAAAGAAAGCAGGCTGAGAGTGTCAGTAGACAACGAAACAAGTCAGTAAGCAGTTCTTCTCCAAGGACTGCCTCAGTTCCTGTCTCCAAAGCCAATGCCTTGGATTTATGCCCTGACTTCCCTCAGTGATGAAGTATAAACTAAGATTTATAAGATGAAATATATCCTTAACCCCCAAGTTACTTTTGATAGGATGTTTCATTACAGTAATTGAAACTCTAACTAAAACCCTATGCCAAAACACAAAGCAAATTCAACCTGAGTAGAAAATGGCTTCCTTTATCTTACAGATTATAGTCCACCATTAAGAAGGCAAGGCAGGAACATGAAGCAGGAACTTGAAGGGGGGAACTGAAGGGGAGACCTTGGAAGAACACTACTTGCTTCCAAGCTCACCTTCAACTATCTTTTGTATGAAGTCCAAGCTCAGGAATAGTATTATGCACAGTGAATCAGTCCTTCTCACATCAATTAGCAATCAAGAATATGCACCACCAGTATGTTTGTAGGCCAATTTGATGAAAACGATTTCTCTGTTGAGGCTTTCTCTTTCTAGGTGTGTCAAGTTAATAACCATGATAAGTAAGTCACCTCAGTAATAGAGAGTGTTGATGTATCAATGGGCATCTTCCAGAATGCCCCCAAACACTTACTCTACACTGTGTGCCTCCTCCCATAATTTGAGCTTATTTCACTTCATCTCTTGTCTCCCTTAAGCTGTCTTCCCAACTCCCCTCCTATTTTCTGTTTGTAGTGCAAAAGCTGTGTTTAAGAATCTCAAAACGAATTCGTACACTCATGCAAGTACTGGGGATAAGGGAAATCTAAAGAAATTCTGTTTCGCTGTACTTTGTGTAGATAGCAAACAACAGTATTATCAGAAAAGACTGTAGAAGAGGAATGATAGAATGGCCTCTGTAGGCAACCCAGTGACAAAGAAAGCAAACTTCTGAACTTCTTTGCAGAAAATGATAACAAAATTTAATGAAAGTAGAAAATAAAAAATAGAATAGTGGAAGAATTGATCTTCAATCATCATGGTGAACACATGCCTCTTAAATATAGGATCATGGTACCATTGATCACAGCAAGGTAAAAGTTTAAAGATATATTTTCATAAAAAATGGACCTATAACACTAGGTTTAGAAAACACTGATGTTTAATTTTTCAATTTTATAGAGAAAAAGACTAGATAGATTGTTATAAGTCATTAGTAAAATTCATCAAAAATTAAATAAAACACTGCTATGCTCATTGCTGATGAATACCTGACATTATACACAGCTAGGATGCTGAGGAAGCATCACTGCTTTGGCATCAATTACCCACAAAGACAACTAGCCATGGTAAATAAATCAAACAGTCTTTAACAAAATATCACCATCCATTTCAAACTAGTATAGCTTTCAAAAAAAGCTATGCATGTTTATATTTTAAACTAACTTCATAGAATTTGATTTTACTCACTTAAATAATATGACAAATTATCTGAAAATATGTTTATAGGCTTTCAACCATTGTTAAATTAGTTGTTCACATCAAGTTATTTTATGAATTATACTTATAATCCACTTACTCTACTACATGTATGGTATAAACAAATACATAATCCAATTAAACCACAATGACTATAATATATTCTAGTAGATTAAAGATTAGACAAAAAGATTAAAGTAATTGACAAATGCAAGATATATTCAAAAATATTAGTCACATAATAATATCAAATTTAACTTACAAAGAACAATAATGACTTCATGTCTATTAGAAAAGAAAAAACATGGAGGACAAGTTTTTTTATTTTACCATATTTGGTCCTAATAAAAAATATAGCCTCCATTCATAGGCAATGCAACTGAGTCAGTTTAGCCATTACATTTAGCAGAGACTGAACACAAAATATTTTTTAGATGTTCTATTAGAAGTTATTTCTATAATTAATGATTACTTTGAAAAGGTACAATTACTTTGAAAAGGTACAATTTCAAAAAAAATGACAAAATAAAAACTAAAAATATTTCAAGCATTTATTATTATTCAGCTCAATTGATGATTAGTCTTGAAGCAAATTATTATCTCCAGGAAAACATCCTTCACAATTCAATAAGAACTTTTTTTAATGTCTATGAGTAGGTAGCAATTACATGGTGAAAGTTTTGTATAACAATTTGCAAATGCTACAGAATTATAAAATAGATTGTCAGCCATGTATAACAAGCCCATGATATCCCAAAGATATTGCAAGTCAGTCTCTGTAGCTTATGCTTCCGTGAATTTCTGTAACACTATTAGCCATAACGCTTCCAAATGTTGAACAGATTTTAAAATTTTGTTTAAATAATTTTTTTGTGTGTTTTTGTTTCTACCTGTGGGTGCCTGTGGAGGTCAGAAAATGCCCTGGAGTTGTGTTTGCAGGTGGTTTTTGAGCTTATCAAGTGAGCGATAGGAACCACACTCCATACTTCCATAAATCAGCAAATGTTCTTGGCTGTTCATATCTCTCTTGTCCTGAAGTCTTGAACTAGATGTTTCAGACACTACATATTATTTGCCTTAGCAGGTACTATATATTTCATTATGTTCTTTATATGTCAAATTATATGATGTGTTGAGTTTTGAATTTGACTCTTTATCTGAATACTTTGTTTTCTAATTATCATCTCACAAATATTGCCATAGAGAGATAATTGAAAACTGATGCTAACTATTAACTTCATTTGCATTGGTAATAGGCTGAATTCAAGTATTTATTATTTTACAAGAATCTGAGATTAGAGCTTTCCATAAAATATCAAATTATACTTCAAATAAATGTATTAATATATGTTGTTATAAATCATGTTATGACAACTAGATAATAATAGTTTTAAAATAATATCTCCATCATAGGAGTGTATGGAACTGGGGATACATGCCAAAGTCTTGGACATGCTAAATAAATTCTATAATACTGACTTGTATCCTCAACACCTCTTGTTAAATTTGCATTTATTCAGTTAGTACTTAAAAAATAGTTAAAGAAATTGTTTGCCATTTTTATTTCATACTTTGGAATTGGATTGTTTACAGCAAAGTCATGCTGAAAAGTACTGAAGTTGCTTAAGAAATAATCCCAATTATGACTAATGGGAATAAATAAAATTTTAAAACTCCTTCATAGCAAAGGAAACAATAAAAAGACTAAATAAACAGATAATGTTGGAATTACAGGTATATACCAACACACCCAGATCAAAGCAGTCATCTTAAATGAAATACTTCAAAAATACAATGACTAATCATTGGCTAAATCTGAATTTTCTACTTGATATCTTTATGAGAAACAAATTTCATCATGCTTGGGTATTTAAATTCTCTTTCTGACAATATTTCTGAGCTCTTTTAAGATGTCTAAGTAAGCTATTGTACAATTCTTGTGCAAAAGGTATCCATTCTTCCTACTAGTTAGTTACCATTGTAAATGTCTGATTTATTTAACTTAATGAAACTATCATTTTTCATATAATGACCTAATAATCAACCTGAACCATACATTTTCAGTCATTTTTCTTGTTATCATTTATTCATTTTTATTTACTCAGTATTTACAATATAATAGATGTTATGCATACTTTTTTAAAAAGAAAGACTTCACTGTGGAATCGAATAGCCTCATCCAGATGAAAGTGTGGAAAACACATGTAGGGTGGGCCTTGCCCACTGTTACTGGGAATTTGGGTCTTGGCACAGAAGTAAAAAGCATAGAATCAGAAGGAAAAAGAACTCCTTCAATGCTTTGAAGGCAAGGATATTAAGATTCCCCAGTAGAGAAAGAAACAGTTGCTAGTATGCTGAGAAACATGAAATACATTGTTTTTCTCTGTTTTTATTACACTGATCTGTCCTCGTGAATGTCTCAGTGGACCTCATCAAGCCCAGGAGTTCTGTGTGCCTACTGTATACAATAAAGAGGAAGAAAAATAAGGAAAACTAAGCTTTACATTTTCTCACCTTCCTCACTGGGGCATAGCTGAAATCCACTCGGTCACACTATGAATTGCAATAAGAAGTTGAAGTATCAACTGAAAGCAGGATAAAGGCAGATTTTTATGCAGAAAATTGAAATCTAGTGCAATATATACTAGCAATATATAAAGTCACAGTAAAGCCCGAGATAAATTGTTTTGCCAACAGAAGAAAACACAGAATTTATGTCCGTCCATATAACTTGAATTATGAGGAAATCTCAGTGAAACAATAGTCAAATCATGTTACCAAGGTGAATGAGTAAAGGAAAATACTATTTATTCAGAAAAAAACTGTTATGAATTTCACAATTCAAATTCTAAATTGCCTAGAAAATGCTAAATCTCATTGTAGTATTTGGAAGCAAAATAAATGGATTTACTTGTTGCCAAATCTCAATGACACATGACAGGATCTTAAACTGATTTTTTTGTCAATAATTTACACATTCTAAATTATATTTTAAAAATGCTGATGTTCCCGCAACTAACAAAATACAAAAGTAAATGTGGTCTAAGAAGTGAGCACAAGTCAATACTGTAATGTGATCATGATCACAAACTTACTTTAAGAAGTAATTTTGCTTCATCACTGTGGGACACCCATTATTTCTAGTTGGATAAACTTACATCAAGATTTATAAGTATGCCCAGTCAGTCAACTGTACGAGTGCTTATGAAAATATTTTCTTCATTTATCAAAATAATGGAATATGGAAACTAAAAAGGCATTGAGGTTTTGAAATAATCACATACCATTGCCGATTGCAATTGCAGAATACAATGACCTAGCTCAGGACTTCCAGTATTGTTTACAAAGACCTACTTAGAGGAATAGCCTAATACAGGGTTCATCTTAGGTTCTGTATGTGTGTATTCTTTCTTTACTTTTAGTTGTTTTTCTTCAATTTTCCTTCCTGAAACATATTATTTTAGTGTCTAGGTTCTGTTCCTCCTTTTATCTGTAATTATACTCCTGAGACTCATTGTGACAATATGAACTATACCATTCCATACGAGTCTCAATTCAATTTTCTGTAAACAATCAAAAGTATTTGCTTAATATTCAACTCACCCCATATAAGTGTGATTCAGAAATCTTTCACAAGAAAGCACAAACTAGTCCATTTATCCTACATTAGAAAGCATATTTAGATTTGTTTTTAAACTTCTTATTCCTGCTTAGTACTCTCATGCTTGATTCTCTGTCTATGAGAATCAATCTCTTCCAGCAATGAGCATATTATTCATTGTCTATTTCAGAGTGCTCAGTCCTTATACCATTCATACACATAAAAACAGCAAAGGCAGATTCATCAGGTTCTACTTATGTATTTGTGCATGCACACACATACACATACACACATTCTCACTGACACATGACAGCATACACAATATATGCATATAAAAATCATTTTGAAAAAGAGCATATACTTGAGAGAGGGGTTCACAGAAGTAGTTGGAAATTAGAAGGGCAGGGGCCTAGGAAGAGAGGGAGAAAGTGATACAGTTCTATTTAGAGGAAAACCATAAAAACCATATATTTTAACAACTTGTTTTGGGGGTCAGAGAGGTGGGCGGTAGGCAGAGAGGTAAGAGGGGAACTTGGAACTTGTGTTTGGGATAATATATACATACTATATAATACATAACATTTTAATATATATATATATATATAATGTTATTCTGTTGAAGAGAGAGCATCATTTAACACTGTACGGTGAAGTTCATTCACGATACCATGTAATTGGCTGTTAAGTAAATAGCTGGTTCCAGCAATACTTTACAATAAGTATTTTCTCTGTTCTCTAGATTCTGAATACCTATGGCTGGCTTACTATGTGTAGGAGTTTTCCAATTGCCAAATAGAGATGGACATCAATACATATTTTTCATATAAATACACCATGGAACTTGAGTATAGTCCTCCTATATCAATATACACACTTTTAATCTTTCCTTCCTCATCCCCCATATGTGATAATTTACTCAGATTTATGACTAAGAAAAGATTTAAAAATATAACTCTGTTGCAGGCTTTCCTTTGGGCCACCAACCAGCCCCCAAATAAAGACACAAATAATAGTTTTAAATGCTCAGCCTTCCATTATGCTCGTCTTACTAGCTTTCATTGCATAATTAACCTGTTTCTCTTCATCTACATTTTGTTTCAGGGTGTTTTTAACCTTTCATTCTGTATGTCCACTTTCATTGCTTGCTCAGTGTATGGTTGTTTGCTGGCTCTCTGACTGGCCCTGAGTTAGTGGCTATCAACTGCCAATTCTTCCCCAGATTAGGGTAGGACTTCATGAGGCCCTCTTCCATAAAAAACTTCTTTTTAGAAGCAAGAAATTTCCAGTAATAGTAAATAATTCTACGAGTTTTCTTTACTTTAAGACTTGACCCAAATTAACTAGGCTTGAGTAGCAAAGTGAACTCTACTCATCCAAACCTGTATGATGTAAGTATAGCAGATTGATTTATTATTCTTAACTTTCATTGTCCAGATCATACTAAGTAATCCTGATGAGGATCATTAGAAAATATAAAATAGCATCTCTAGTTATATCCTCCCCAAGCGAGGAGCTGACATCTGTAATTTCTTTGCCTAAAGTTGTGTCTGCAAGATTATATTATACTTTGAAAGAAATCAGTAATGGGAAACAACTTAGATACATCAGTATTCACAATAAAAGTGCAGAGGGTTCATAATATATGATATATATGTTTATACACATATAACAAACATACATATGTGCATGTGTTTGTTGTATGTGCATATGGATGTACCAAATTGTTTAGTTCTCTGACAATAAAACTTCAATAAGTATAGAAAAATGGAATAGAAGTGATACAAGGGGCTTTCTCCATAGACTAAAACATGAATTTGTAGTCATCAGTTTTGAGAATTTACTGATGTATTTAGGAATGGTATTGAATTAATGAAAGTACATATGTGACTAAAGGTTTGCAAGCTTTTGCAAATCTCTGCCTGTATTAAAAATGTTTGTCAATTGCAAGATACTGTTATGGGATGAATATTTGCATCTCTGCTCAGATCTCGCCTGTCAAATGTCCCACCACTAGAGTGCTCATGAAATCAGACGGCAGCTTTGGGAGGTAATTAAGACATGAGAATTTTGCCCCTTTTAATGTCATTCTAAACAGAGCCAAAAAACACTCTGACTCTCTTTCTGCAGTGGAAGAATCAGTAACAGAATGCTCATCCATAACGTAAAGACAACTCAACAAAGTCAGGCGGTGAAGTTCCCTGGATCAGTGACTCACCACTTCCAGATCTGTGGTAAACACAGAGTTAAAATTCTCTGTTAAAGATTCACCTGGATTTAGATGATTCTCTCTCTTCACATAGAGGTTTTGCAAGTATTTAGGGCTCACAGATCACATTGCAATACCTTTCTATATTTTCAAACATGTTACCATTTTACCACCATTCTTTCACACATGCAATTGAGGCTTACAATAATAATTATTTTAAAATTAATTTATCTTTGTATGTGTGTATGTGTGTACGCACACACGCATGTGCACTGGTGCAAAGGAATGTGGGTGACACAGCTTGCACATGGAAACCAGAGGACAATTTTTAGAAGTCATTCTACTTCTGGTCCCCAAGATTGAGCTCAGGTTGCTAGAAGAGTTCAGCAAATACTTTTATCCCCTGGGTCATTTTGCCTGTACTGGAATCAGTGGTTTCTATGTCTGTATATTGACATTTCTTTTGTTAAATAAACTGGGTAATACCTCTATCCACAAGCAGACTAGTCAGGACTAGAACTTAGTAGCAGAAAGGAAAAGACATTAGTACAATGGCTGTGAAAGGCGGCTTTCAAGATAACTTAGTGGGGAAAAAAAGGGCATTCCCAAAGGGTATTTAGAAAGGCCCAACCAATTGGAACCCATCTGTTCCAATGTGGAAGAGATCTGCATTTGTATCTTGCTTAGTTACTTGAACCTGCAAGTTCACAGTCAAGACATGACCTCTGTTGTACCTGCCCTGGAGGTCCATGTTGAACACATGCATTTTGCAAGCCTATCTCCCGTTCACTCAACAATCCTCTGTCAGAATTTCTATCCTCTTAATTTTGTTTTCTGATTTCGGTTTGCCTCTGAGTATGTTACTGTTTTTGTTGTCATATCATGCCATGGAGCCCACGATGGTCTCCAACTTTTTCTATAACCAAGGATAATTTTTAGATACCCGCTTCTTCTTCCTTCCCCTCTAGAGTGCTAGGAATACAAATATGCATTGCCACACATAGTTCCTTAAGTGCTAGGAGTAGAAACCAGACCTTTGTGCATGCTAGGTAAGCACTTGACAAACTTAGCTTCCCCACCAGCCACACATTTATGCTTTATCATATAAGTAAGTATTCCTGTTTGACATAAAGATCCCTACTCACTCATTTTTGTTTGGATAAAAAGCATTATCATACAGTGCCCTGGATAGAACCTTCAGAAGCTGCTATAATTTAATATATTTGTCTACAAATCTGACTTTGTTATTAATTACTTTGTCCATTTTACTCTCTGTCCTATTAACTATTGAATCAAGACTCATGATTCAGCATCTGGCATCTTGGTGACACTCAAATTTTATTGGATATTCAAGCAAAGTGTTAGCTAAAATTGTTCTCAGCAGTGTTCTATCAGAAAGGTTATTAAGTGAATGACAGATTTTTTCCAAATTCATAAAATGGTATGAAGGCTAAATGTGAAAAGCAGTGTCTGGCCAGAAGGTTTAAATGACATTAAAGTTGGTGCTTATGGTTCACTGTAATTATGTTGGAAATATTCTACTTTTCCCTGGTGTCAAATGATACATCATGTTATGACCCTTTCATTTGCACATGTGCATATTAATATTCTTTTTCAATATCTTTTAGCTCCAAGTGCACTTATTGTTCTTTGTAGCTATAAAAGAGAGGTGACAATCAAATTGCATCTGTTGTAATCACATTTCAAAGGCTGATGAAAACATAGCTCTACACAGGATAGTCTTCAGACTATAGAATTTGATAGTTATAGTCAGTATCAGTCAAAAGTAATAAAGATGATTTCTGGCTGAAAAACAAAATTTATGTTTTCATTATCTTCCTGGTACACATAAAATGACCATGAAATAAGCTAATTCATTATACTTTATGATGTAAAGTGAATTTATTTCACACACCATCACTAGCAATCTTTTTTAAATAGATTTATAAATTGCCAAATAGCATTCCTGAAGGTGGACCTAGAAATAAATCCACCATGTAATGTTTTAATCTCTTCTTCTGCATTTTTCGCACATATGATCGCTTTCCTTTTGGCCTTACACATTACAGAATGTTTTAAGAATGTATTCATTCATCTTAATTATCGATAGCTTTTCCACTACTACTATAAATGAATTAAAATAAGTATTTTTATGTCCTTAAATCATCTTATGAAAAATGTCTTTCAAATATTTTATTAAAAGAACTCACAATGTAATTTGAAACAATTTTCTTCAATTTAATGATTTCCCACAGAGGTTATTTCAAGCATTACTCATTTGTTGCCAACTAACCATTTCAGTCCATTGCAATTAGTTTGGGAGACTGATGTTTACATTTTATTACTAAGCTGTTGAAGACAATAATAAACGATCAAGTGTGAGAAATGCCTTTTGATTTCTTCAAATTCACATCTCCATGCTTGTGAAGAAAAAAAATAGTAATGATGAAGTGTAGTAAAGTAAAATATATCTACATGTCTGGTATATTTGGTTCTCATCATTTTCCTGCTGGATAAAGAAGTTCTAATTTTGTTTAGTGACCTTCTTGCATAGCATTACCCACCTATTTCTTTAAATCTTCACGGTTTTAGTGTTTTTCCTGAGTAAATAATTTATTTAAATTGTCATTTCCACTTCACTGGTACCAACATATACTGTATTATTAATTTCCATTCCTTTTTTTAATTTTTTTTATTTAAAAATTTCCACCTCCTCCCCTCCTC
>LOJH01053071.1:1079-12246 GCA_001685095.1 Ellobius talpinus
CAGGGAGCTTAGGTGTCCTCTAGGACATCTCCCTCATCTGTGATTATCTCTTCTCTGATCTGCTGACTCATCTGCATAGGTTGTCTGAGTAGATGACACCCACCCTGTGGAGGCACAGTAGTCCTGCTGCAGGTGACAGCTGAGGGCATACGGTAGGCGTGGTAGCCTTGATGGCCCAGTCTCCTTCCACGCTTGAGTGGATTTGCCTGTTCCCCAGCCCTGTTCATTTGAAAAGTAAAGAATCTGTGAGGTCACCTTATAAGAAGACATTACTTTTCCTGGTGCCCTGGTGCATTGCAGCAGGGGTGGAGGCAGAGGGGGTCACAGACTGCAAGGGCAGGTGACTCACTGGGCAAGCCAGTGTGTGAGTCTGGGATGGACAAGGGCAGAATAGCCTAACTGGATCCCTGCAAGCCTTATGACAGCCCCTTGGGAGAGTGGCACCAAGAGCTTGATGGGCTGTCACCAAGGAAGGATTGTGGCTCCTTTTGAAAGGATTTTAAAATACTTCCCTTGTACACTGTTCCTTATTGTTTTCTTAACGCTTACATCATCCCCACCTTTCAATACTGAAGGAGTCCCTCACATTTGCAATGAATTTTTTTGTCTATCAAAAGAAATTAATCATACAACTGAGCTAGCTCAATTAGCTATCAATTCATAGCATTTTTTTCTAGTGCTTTTTGATGAGTAGACAGGCTCAGACTTCAAGTTCTTCACAGAATATTTGTCATAGCAGAAAATAGTTATGCACTAGTACTGAAGTTTTTAATGGAGATTTGTGTGTGTGTGTGTGTGTGTAGGAGGGAGGGGGAACAGTAACCTATTTCCCTTGGGTTGCAGTGAAGACCATGCAATGATATAACATTTGGAAGCACCCAAAAGCATGCTGATTGTGCAATAACTAATAGTAGCAGTCACTACACTGAGTTAGCAGCTTAAGTCATTACAGTGTAACAGGAGACCTGGCTTTGGGTTTTCTTTTATCCTTTGTGATTTGATATTACCTATTTTTATATTTTTGCAAAATAATCATAACTTTAGTTTGTAGACTAAATGTTCACTAATGCAATTCCTTAGTCTATGTCACAGCATTGAATTCTGACATCGTTTTTCACTAGTGAAAAGCCAGTCGCCAAAGCCAGTTCCTCTATGGCTGTCAATGAAAAAGTCCTCCCTGTTTTCCAAGGCTCAACAAGAAGGCATTTGGTTCCTTTCCCTTCTGCCATGGATCCAAATACAACACTTTGGTAGAGGTTATGAATCACTCCTGTCTGTGCAGAAGGAATCTGGTTCAATGGGAATGTACAGAATTAAGGTCTTTGCAAGCCAAATCAGCACAGGGACAGCGTTACAAAAAGAACAGGTGATGAAGGAATGGTGCAGCCGATATTGACAGGTTCCTGTAGAAGGTGATTTTGGTTGAATTTGAAACAGCTGATAGACAAATTCTGAGTAACTAGAAGAGTGGGGAACAGTAGAATATTTGGGAGGAAGCTATAGGCAAAGTACAATGATATACATGTATGAGATATCATAGTGAAACCTATTATTTTATATGTTAACCAACATTAATTTGAAAATATACTTATAGCCTCAAAGTGGAAACACATCAATGATGTGGGATTCCCCTCTGCATGCTGTGAATATGTTCTATTGCCATTGGTTAATAAAGAAGCTATTTTGGCCAGTGGCCAGGCAGAGTAAGGCAAGGCAGGAGTTCCAAGCAGATGGAGGGGAGAGTAGGCAGACTCCAGAGAAGCCATGGAGCCACCACAGGAGACAGACACCGGTCAGAACCTTACCAGTAGGCCACAACCATGTAGCGATACACAGATTAATAAAATGGGTTAATTTAAGATATAAGAGTTAGCCATCAATATGCTTAGGCTATTGGCCAAACAGTATTGTAAATAATATAGTTTCTGTGTGATTATTTCGGGTCTGGGTCACTGAAAACAAATGAGCAGCTCCCGCCAACACATCAATTCTTAGACTGAGGGTGTAATGGCATGTCACTTGTATTTTAATAAATAAAGCTTCCCTGAGGATCAGGAAAGTAAACAATCACACTGGCCAACCTTACAGACCAGGCAGCAATGACATACACCTTCAATCCCAGTAACCACATTGACACACACCTTTAATCCCAGTAGCCACACTAGCTTGCCATAGAAACCAGGTGGTAGTGGTGCACACCCTTAATCCCAGAACTAGAGAGGATTATAAAATGGGAGGAGACAGCTCTCACTCTCAGTCTCATTCTGAGATTCCTGGAGGCAAGATTGCCATTTTGGGCTGAGGTATAGGTGATGGCCAGTGGCTGACTGTTTTGTTTCTCTGACCTTCAGGCTGAAAACCAATTTCTGTCTCTGAATTTTTATTAGTTGTGCTTCATGAGGGAACATAAATGCAAGGCTTGGGATAGACCAGTGCTTAGGAGGACTTCCTGCTCTTACAGAGGACCCGAGATCTGTTCCCAGCACCCACAATGGGCAGCACACAGCTATTTGTAACTTAGCTTCTGTGGGTAGACTCCTACAGGCATACACCCATATACATAGATTTTTAAAAATCGTCTTTTAAAAATGTAATATATATGGTTATTTAGAATGAGTTGAGTATAAATGTTATACTTCTGCTTATTTACTAATTCTTTTATGCAGTATACATGTTTTCCACACATATGTAACCCATTGCTTGCCTTGTGTTTTAACAACAGTGAATCTGAGACCCTGAAAAATAGATACCTTGCTCACATTTACATATAATGTGGAAACTATGGCTTGGTTTTGGCTGTCCCATTATAAATGGAGTTTTATATATTAAAAATAATCTATAGACTCTACAGAAATGTAATGGTTTTCTTCTTATCAAATCCTATAATTAGTTGATCTCTGTTACTCTAACTATTCATATTTATTATATTCATTTTTATCAGAAACCAGGACAATGACCATGACAAGGTTTGCAGGAAAGTTGTCTCCTACAGTAAATATGATTTACAAGACCAAAATTGTTTCCTACATAATAGGATTTTGTGAAATGTAGTACTGAAATAAGCATTTATAAATCTGAGGGTCACATTGATCATTTTATAGAAATAATTCATCATATTCTTTAATTCTATAGGAAAATATCTGTCTTATTTTAGTAAAGAGACTGAGAAATTCAATTTCACATTAATAAAATAGCAATTCATTTAATTAAAACATTGTTATAATTTTTATGCAAACATTTTCTAGTCTTGTGAATTCTAAACAAGTGTATAAGTTAATCTAAGCCTTTATTGTCCCAGAGTATTCAAATCAATGACATTTTACATGGCATATCCAATTAGCTTTCAGTTTATAACCAAGAGTTATAATGGATGATCTTCATACCCTACGTCCATACACATACATCCATGTATAGATTTGATATTAGAACTGAACCCAAGACCTTGTACATATTAATCAAGTACTCTACCACTAAGGGTATCTCCAGCACAGGTCAAATACAGCTTTGGTTAAGAATAAAATGTGTTGAGGCTTTAAGTCTGCATGGCACAACATGCTACCTATTATCTGTTCATAAATGTATGATATGTAGTTATAATATAACATATCACCTGCTCATTTACCTGGGTTTGTTCATGGCATCCTTTCTCTACATCTCCTCCTTCTCTACCAGTCTCTCCCTTCTACCCTTTCCCCTCCCTTCTCTCTTTCTGCCTCTTTTCAACTATCCAGAGCCTCTTCCCGTCTGCCTAGTTATGGGAGGGCAGAGATTTTATTCATCCTTTCACATCCTTAGGAAAAATAACCTGAGAGCTTTTTGCTCAGAAGGTAGCAGTGAAGGATGGCTTATCCGAATCGTAACTGAAGCCTCATGTGAATTTTTGCTCCATAAAAATCATTGAGCATTTTGAATAAAGAAACAGAATTCTCATGATACAATTTCCAAATAGAAGAACTCCTCTCAACATGGAGCTTTTTTTATTTTTTTTGAAAGGATGAGGAATTGCATGGCTTGGCAAACAGCAGGAGCCTCATGGCCTGGAATGAACTGCCTCTGATTCCCAACTGGCTTGTTTCTGAGACCTGCTGCGTCTTCAAATTGGTTGATGTGCTCTGAGTACAGCCTTGGGAATCTATCCAGAACAAAGATGATCAGATGCCAAGTCCTCCTTGGAAGACCTAGAGCAGCAGGAGTCATCTTCATTCTGCATCAATTAACATCAATTGAAAAGGTATACACACTTTTTTTCTGAATTACCCTGTGAGATACGATGAATAGAATCACGGATGGTGATAGGAGCATGTGAGTTACTACCTAAGATCGCTATGTTCCAGTTCCTTAATATTTAAAGTGTTACACGATGAGTTTGTTGGACGACTGAGTTAAGTGGTGACTTTATATGTCTCAGTTGCTTGGCACATCAGTAAATATTTTGATATTGATGACAGTAATTGTTATAATGATGAAACAAGAAAAGCAGCTGCCAGCCCAGAGAAGAAGCTGACACATTGACACGTACAAGTCTCTTCCGAAATGAAAGGGCTCCAAGGCTGTCACTGGGACCTTGTCCTGGAAAGGACTTTTATGAATTCACCCCTTTGTATTTGTCAGTTTGAGTTTGTGTGCTCTCTCCACTATAGCTTGACTTTGGGAAATCAAAATTGGTGTGGCCATAAGGTGAAAATAAATGTCCACCATGACATGAACATATTTATGTTGACCAAATGAAACAATATTCATGACATCCATTTGCCATAATGCCAGTGATGTTAGCCCCCCAGAGACTAGCCCCTTTCAACTTCAAAGGTGTGAAAAGGAGAAATGGGGCAAGGCATTATATCCTTAAATAGTCTGTTTTTGTTTGTTGGTTGGTTTTCGATGAGTTAAAAATGGGAAAGGACATTAAGGACTATACAGTCTGATGTATAGACAATCATGCACAGCTACCATGTCCTGTGAGAGGGGTGTCACTAGAGATGGTGATGTCCCAGCAGCAAGAACATATCCTTTATTTAGCATCCCCATGTTGGGCCAAAATTATCTCAGGGCCTGTACCTCAAGGCCTGTAGGACAGAGAAAAGCCTGGCTCAAGTTTGAGGGAACTGAGCAAAATCTAGGTAGATGCCCCTCCAGCCAGAGGGAGGGCTTGGCTGTCTCTCATTGGCTGGAGGTACCCCCACATCACACTATGTCACTTAAGCTATGTAAGCTGACACTCACAGTAATAAACTGAGTTCCTGCTTTGATTTGACTCCCTGTTGCATGTGATTGTCCTGCATTGTGGGGCTACAGAATGGATAGCTAGTATGCTCACCTTTCCCTGTGGAATGAGGAGGCAGGCTAAGGAAGCCTAGATTCCCCAGAACAGAATTAGCTCTGATATGTAGTACGAACATAGTATGTTGTCTCTGTTGTACTACAACTTGCAAAGCTATAATTTGGAAGTCAAGGGAAGACATACTTTTAGACTTCATGAAAGCAACAGGTAATCTAAGAATAAGTTGAGCACAGTAAATATATGTTGATACCGGTTAGTAGGCTAGGATGGTGTTTCTTAGTTATGAGTACAATTTTCAACTCTAAACACTGTGGGGGAAGCTCTCTCTAGAGCAGGAGATTCCAAACTTTAAACTCCTGTGTTATGTTATTGAGTATTATATAAGCCATTTCTCCATTGGAAGAGCATCAGTGAAAACTATCTCTACTCCTGGTACAGGGTTTGAACTGACAGGAGAAAAACTTTTTACAGCGGATTGTCTTAAAACTTGTGTGGGCTTCCATGGAGGACAATGATTATCTAATATTCCTGGGAAGGTAAAAATATTATCTTGAAGCAAAGAATGATTATTGTAAAGAGAATCAGCTGTATGTTTATTGGAAGGCTAAATTATGTTAGTTAACTGCTCTGTGTCTCACCTGTCTTACCAAGGTACATAACACACCCAATTGTGTTGTAATTTTTGAAGAGAAATTTGAGGGCAAAAGGACCCATTTAATAGGACAATTTGGGTTTTAAAACAGTAGTCCAGGGGGAATGGGATGAGTTTCTGTCTAACAGGAAATCATCTGCTTAGTGAGATCCCATAGGTAGAGTTTTAGTACATTTGCTTTTTCATTAACCTTTCTGGGACAACAGGCTTTGTGATCTGTGTATCTCACTAAGGAAAGGTCTGGGTCCCCATCAAGTATCTGGAAGAGGAAACTCAAATCACCAGTAGTGACCTGTAGAAATGGCTTGGTGCAATTAATGTCTCCTAATAGTTTTTGAAGAGCACCTAGCATTATTTGATTAGGAGTTTGAAATTGAGTGAGGCTTGAGGATACCATTCATAACTTCATAAGCAATTCCAGATAATTATAAGGTAAGACTTACTTATTTTTTCAGGGGCAACTCTCAGACCTATATTCTTTAAAATGGTCAGAGGTAGTTGAAAATTTTCCTCTAATTTGTTAAAATCACAATGAATGAGCAAAATATCATCCACATAATGAACAAAGGTGATAGAGAGGTCATTTAACAAAGTATGCAAAAACCTGAAATACATAATATTGATACATAGTAGGACTATTTTTCATCCCTTGAGGCAGAATTTCCATTTTCATCTTCTAGCTGGATTTTTGTTGTCTGACGCAGGTACAGAAAAGCAAACCTTTACCGATCCTCTTGGTGTAGTGGGAGAGACCGAAGATAACTGTTTATATCCGTGATTATAATATATTTATTAATAGTGATGGCAATGCCTCAAGGGGGACCAGGCAGTAAAGACCTGACCACATCTTTTTCATCTATAAATTAATGGCTCTTAAGTCGTGTAATAATCTCCATTTTCCTATAGTTTTTGTTTGTTTGTCTATTTGTTTGAATGACAAAGTTCCAGGAGCTGAGGCTTGGTTTAATATGCCATGGGTGTTTCTATTCTTCTACTAACTCCTGAGAATTTGTATGGACTCAAAAAATGAAGCAATGACCCCTAGTATTGGGGTGATGATGCAGTTCCTCACTCATGAGCACTGGGTCATCTCAAAAGGCTTTATCATCAGTGGTCAGCATGGATCCAGCCATTTCTCATACATCTCTCTCCCAGAGACGGTTAGACAAGACTTCAAGAGTCAAGGGCTTAGATTTTCCAGTGTGCCCATCAGAGTCCTTCCATTAAAAAAGGTTAAGGGCATTTTAAAACATATAGGACCACCAACACCCTCCACAGTAGGATGTACAGTTAGAACCCACTCAGGGGGTACCTCCTCTGCCCTAATAATGGAAACATCTGCTCCTGTATCTACAATTTCTATAAATCATTTTTCTTTCCCAATATATAATCATCAGGGCTTACTGACTCAATGGGTACAGTAAACGTTAGGTTGTTGTAGAATTTTAGTTGAAGATGTGTTACATTGGTCTATGCTGTGGAACATGTGTTTAATGATGCAAAGATGCGTTGCATTCTTTTATGTTGCATTTGTTTAACTCTATGAAGCTGTGTTACTTTACCTGTCTAAAACACCCGATTGGAGACAGGAGAGAGGTAGGCAGGGCTGCCAGGCAAAGAGAATAAAGAGAAGGAGAAAATGAGAGACTAAGGAGCAAGGAAGAAGAAGGAAAGAGGACACCAGCCACCCAGAGACACAGGAAGCCGTGGAGTAAAAAGTAAAGAAAGGTATCTAGACTAGAGAAAGGTAAAAGCCCAGAGGCAAAAGGTAGATGGGATAATTCAAGAAAAGCTGGCTAGAAACAAGCCAGGCTAAGGCTGCGCATTCCTAAGAAAGAATTAGCCTTTGTATATTTATTTGGTAGTGGAGTGGCAAGCTCCCCAAAGAATAAAGAGCCAAAGGAGCAAAGCGAAAAACAAAACAAGGTAAAACAGAAAACAAAAACAACATTAAGTTTTGACCTGTTTGTATCCATCTGATCTGAGATGAATCTTGTAGGTGGGACTGAGGGTTTCCCCTGGGGAGTTTAAAGGAACCGGGGGAAGTGACCATCTGCATCATACTTAGACTTAGGAAGTATTACCAAATGCTTGCTTTTGTGACATCTGGTACCTGTTTAGACACTGAGAATCTCTTTCAAAAGGCCCACTGTATTGACATGAGCAGGACCAACATAGGACGTTAGACTTTAGGGCTGCTGCAAAAGCATCTTTAAAGCCAGTGGCAGTATGTGTCTTAGTCCCTATTTATTTACACGCTGAGATCCAGTCATCCAGAGGGGCATTCTTTATTGGACCTACTACCTTCTGTGTCTCTGTTGTGCCCCCATCATAAGCAAGTTCACACACAGTATGCCAGCTGCCACAGCTTGCTGTACTCTCCATTCCAGGGAAATTTGTGTTAAGCCAAAAATTTAGTAAAAGGCTCAGTAGGTCTCTGTCTTAATCTGAAGTTGGCTGTGTTCTCTAAGAGGGCACAGCCTTCCAAGTACCTAGGGCATACTGATTGAGAGGAAAATTATCAGCCCATGACTCCCAAGACGAAGATCTCAGCACAAAGGAGGTTTATTTGCCACAAAGGGATAGAGGGCAGGGAATAAGAGACAAACACAGGATATTGAGGTTGAGGGAGAAGGGGAAGAGATAAAGAGAAAGGGGGCAGGTATGTTTGTTCTGTCAGAACAAAGGCCTGCCTCTGGATAGAGAAGAGTGAGCCCTGGAATATAGGGACTGCCTCTGGATAGAGAAGAGTGAGCCCTGGAATATAGGGACTGTCTCTGGATAGAGAAGAGTGAGCCCTGGAATATATAGAAAAGGCAGTTTATAAAGATACAAGGGGAAATCCCTTGTTAGGATGAGGTGTCTAACTTTAATAGGACATGTTAATTAGGTGATCCAAAGGAGGGTTTTGGTTTCTGGGCTTTAATACGTTGGTTGTTTGACATTGGTAGTGGACCTTAGGAAGAGGAAGTAGCCAAATAAGGGAATAGACCATGGTATCTAGCTTTTGGAATGTAATCTACCTGGTTTTAGAAAGGGAGAATGGCAGGGCCTGCCAGAGCCATGCTTGCACTGGCCAGAGTCCTTGCACTGATGAACTTGGTCAAAATCCTGAGGAGCAGCCTGCTTAGCAGGTGATGAGAATGCGCCTTACGATGACACCTCCAATTTCAATGTCGCCCCCAAGTTTCAGTTTCTTTCAGCCAGAAGTTCATAGTGATCATAATAATGCACCTTCCAAATCAAAAACTCCTGAGGACTCCTCCACCCTCAGACCATCTGGTAATAATCTTCCGGTGTGTTTGTTTAAATCCTGAGGGCTCCTCCACCCTCGGACAGGATGGTGATAATCTTCCTGTGTGTTTAAATTCACTGTCGTGGATTGTAACAGTTGCTTCCATATGAGACTGATGTCTCAACAAGCAGTCCGCAGCTGCTGGAGGGTTTTAAGGTCATGTGGACACTGTGCTAAAGGTCTCTGCAGGGTAGGAAATTTTTTTTCTTTTGATTTATCAAAGCAGGGTTTCTCTGTAGCTTTGGAGCTTGTCCTGGAACTAGCTCTTGTAGATCAGGCTGGCCTCGAACTCACAGAGATCCGCCTACCTCTGCCTCCCTAGTGCTGGGATTATGCCACCACAGCCCGACTCAGGGGAGGATTTAAATTCACTGAAAAAGCAGAGTTTGGGCTGCACGTTTAGCCAGCAATCACCACGACTAACACAAAACCATGAGGAAAGAATCTAATTGTGGCAGTGACTAAGATTCTTCACTTTATAAGTAACAGTGTCCAAGCTATGTATTCTAGGAGGGATCTAAAGACAACAGCAAGAAGCCTCCACCTGGACCACCCTTCTGATGCCTTACTGTTACTTCCTCCTCATTGTCCGATATGTCCTCTCTTTTTTTTGTAACTTTACCTCCATCTGCCTCTAGAAGAACATGCTAGGATTCATCTGTTTTCTCCAAACCCCTTCCCCCCGACCTGGACACCAGATGATAGCCATAATAATAGGCTAGAAAGATTCCAGCAAGAACATCCAGTCCTAACTTCCTCTCTTTGCATTTTTCAAAGCTCTTACCCACAGCTCTAGATCAAAGAGGCCCTCTATAGAAAACCAAGGATTTATCTGTAGGAAATCAGACCATAACTTTCCTAAGCCAGGCATTAGTACTTTAACTCCATCCTCTTTTATTAGCCACCTGCATTGGAGGCGCTCTTTGACACAGCAGCGAATTACCCATTCTGTTCCAAAGCCCCTACCCTTTGTTTTACCAGGGGGTTCCTCTGCCCTATAGCACTCACATTGGCTGGGTTGGATACCAAACTGACAACGTTACCAGGACGTCCCTGACATGACTGCAGTGCACCAAGGTGAGCCACTGTGGAGATGATTTCAGGCAACAGCACCTGCTTTCTAGTATTTGTACAACCACTTATATAGTGGATGCCCATCAGCCGTGATTGCTTAGCACGTTGCTTTGGATTGGACTGTGAACACCCAGATCACTAGTATCTCTATGCAGAAGAAGCACATTTAAAGCAATGTGGAGAGTGCAGACTTATCCACAGGTCAGCTACCGGCTAGTCATGCTAGTCGGTATTCAGAATTCAGAGTTCTGACTTACACAGTGTGCTCCTTATTTATAAGTGCAGTGTTTCAAGTAGGCTGACTGCATACACACACACATATGCTCTCACCCATATAATAACACACACATGCAAAATAGCAGGGCAAAGGATTTAAACAAGTGTTGCCTTAAAGAAGACAAACAGTTAATAGGTACATGAAAAGATGCTGGGCACCACGAATGGAAGTACAAGAAAAATTCACAATGCAGTATGATGTCATAGGATGAGCATTTAGCTCTCATGGGGAGGATGCTAAGCAATGATAGCAAGGATCTGGAGAAACTGAGTCCCTTCTCAGCTTTTGGTAGCATTGCAAAATGGGACAGACAACATAGAAAACACTACGAAATTCCTCAGAAATTCAAGGTAGAACCACCATATGCTAAGCAATCAATCCTATGCTTGGATGTTTATTCAAATCATTGAAATTAGAATCTGAAAGCAACAGCTGCACTTTCCTGTTCATTGCAGCTTTGTTTACAATAGGCTGATGTAAAAGGGGCCTCAGTGGTCTCCAGAGAATAAATAGCAGAGGAGACCGTGGTTCACACAGTGCAAAAAACATTCAAACATTGAGGAGAACGTGGTTCATACAGTGCAAACTAGT
>LOJH01053075.1:0-12245 GCA_001685095.1 Ellobius talpinus
GAGTCTAAGGATATATTACTTTGGAAAAGAGGTTCTGCTTTTGTTTCCACAGAATATGAGAACCTGTGGACTTCTTCTAGGCTGATGTGGTTTGATGGAACCCCTGATAAGTATCTGTGAACCCTAAAAATATTTCATCCAACAAACAGAAGAAAACATTTTGGAGAAAACAAGGCCCAAATTCCCAAATTGATTGTTTATAAATGTTTCTTTTCATTTAAATGGGGATATGATACACAGATGAATATTTTGCATTGGTATGGATCTTGGTCTATTGATAAAGATTTAAGGTCGATTTTGTTACACTGTGTATATGTGTTTCTGCTCTTGTTTAAGTTATTATGTTGTGCAGTTCATTTAAAAATGTAATGTATAGTTAAGAAATACAGATTAATAGATAGTCATCAATAATAATAAAACTTTTAATTATATTCAATAAGTTTTCTAGATATATAGTCATATATTTTAGTTAAATTGATGATCTTCAATACTTCAAAGGTCTACAAAATATGACATTTATTTGGTTTTAAGAACTTAGACTTTTCTTGTCAGTGTGACATGTCTGCTTCTGGCAGCACCAATTACTTCAGAGAGGTTGATGTCAAAGAAACTCATTATGGAATTTGATTTCAATGAGATAAAGCTAGCCATTTTGGCAAGAAACTGTCCTTGCCTGGACTGCTTTATGAAATCGACATGCAGAAAGAACCCAAAAAAAAGTGACTGCTGAACTTTCTAAAGGACAGGATGGTCCTTCAGGGTTCCTACTTCACAGCCAAAGCTGCCAGACATTCTGCAGGATACAGAAAAGAACAATTGATGAACTTTGACAGTACAAAGCAGAACACATCTTCAACTTTCATGCTTCACTGAAATGTCCATCAGATTTTATGGGCCTGTAGGCTGAGGATGGATGGCCTAAAATTACAGAAGAAATCTGGGTGTCTCTGCAGCCAGCAAGATATCTCTGCCAATTCTAGAGTTTTGAAAGTTGCTTACAATGCACTTCCTGTTTACTTAGGTAATTTATTTTTCTGGGGTCTTTGATGGAGTTGAAGACAGAAAGCTATATTTACAGTTTTCCTTTGTTATAATAAATGATAAATTAGATTTGAAGCTTTAGACTCACAAAGATATATTGGAACTGCAATTCTTGCTTGATACCTGTTTTGTTATATGTAATTTTACTTTGCTAAATTTAAAATCTTCCTTTTTAATTAGACAGAAAAGGGGAAAAGATGTGGGATATCCTTCTGTGTATGTGTTGTTTATATTAGTTGATAAATAAAGCTGATTTGGCTAATGGCTTAGCAGAGTAAAGCTAGGCAGAAAACCTGAACAGAGACATAGATAAAGAGTAGGCAGAGTCAAAGAGACACCATGTTGCTGCCAAAGGAGACAGACACAGGAAACTTACCAGTAGGCAACAGTCTTGTAGCAATACACAGATTAATAAAAATGGGTTAATTTAAAATGTAAGTGCTAGGTAGAAATATGTCTGAGTCATTGGCCAAGAAGTGTTGTAATTAATATAGATTATGTGTGATTATTAGGGCCTGGGTGGCCAGGAAATGAATGTGCAGTTGTCATCTACAGAAAGATAAGTTAAGTTGCCTCATACTTGTCACTCCAGTAACTGAGACACCAAATCAAAATGGAATTTTATTTATTTGTGGCCAATGAGTACTACCTAGCTATTATTAAAAGGTCTTGGAAGATATCAGAAGCTTTGTTTGTTCCAGAGATGATCAAATCCTAAAATATAGTAAAAAAAGGTGTTTTCAAAATTTTAACAAAAAATATTTATTTCACATTCCAACCATAGCCTCCCCCATCAAATATCCTTTCATTCCCTCCCTCCACCTCTGCTCTGTGCCTCCTCAATCCATGCTTCCTCCATATTATATGAGAAAGGTGCAGGCCTCCCCTGGGAATCAGAAAAACATTGCTTGTCAAGCTTCCTTGAGACCAAACTTCTCCCCCTATATTCAGGCCGGGAAAGGCAATCCAGCACTAGGAGTAGGTACCCAGGAGCCAGTCCAAGCAGTAAGAACAGCCCCTCATCCCATCACTCAAAGCTCCACAAATAGACCATGCTATATATGCAGAGGGTAAGGGTTAGTCCCATAGAGCCCCCTGCTTGTTGATTCAGACTCTGTAAATTTTCATTAGCCAGGCTATCCATTTCTGTGCGTTTTTCTCCAGTGTCCCTGACCCCTGGCTCCTATAATCCCTCCTCCCTCTCCTCAGAAGGATTCCCAGGACTGGGCCCAATATTTGGCATTGAATCTCTAATAATCCCTCCATTCATTACTGAGTGAAGACTCTTTGATGGCAACCGGGGTTGTCACCAGTCCTATCATAGGGGAAGGCCCGTTTAGGCTATGAAGCCACTGTGGCCAGGAGTCTTAACTGGGGCCATTCTTGTAGACTCCTGGGAATTTCCTTAGCATCGGGCTTCTACCAGAATCCAAAAAGCCCCCCTTTCCATTCATCTGTCTCAGCAGTCTCCCCTCTATCTACCTCCCACCTGACCCCCTAAGTCTCATTCTCACGTGCCACCAGGCCATCAAAGAGATCTCCATTTCTCCTTCCAGGAGAGATCCATATCATCCCCCTTAGGTCCTCCTTGTTGCCTAGTGTCTCTAGGGTTATGGATTATAATATGTTTGTCCTTTATAGTTAATATCCACTAATGATAGAATGCAAACTATGTCTTTCGGTGTTGGATTCCCTCATTCACAATAATTTTTTTTCCAGTTACATCCATTTGCCTTCAAATTTCCTGATGTTGTTTTTGACAGCTGAGTAATGTTCCATCGTGCAAATATACCATATTTTCTTTATCAATTTTCACTTAACAATATTTGTCAGTTCTGGCTATTACAAATAAAATTGCCATGAATATAGCTGAGCAAATGTCTTTGTGTTGTGGTGCAGTATCCTTTGGGTATATATTTAAAGAGTGCTATAGCTGGGTCTTAAGGTAGATTGATTCTGATTTTTCTAAGAAAGAACCATATTGATTTCCAAAGTGGCTGTAAGGGTTTGCACTCCCATCAACAATAGAGAACTGTTCTCCTTTCTCTACATCCTAACCAACATAAGCTATCATTTGTGTGTTTTATCTGACAGTTCTAAGATGGAATCTCAGAGTTGTTTTGATTTGCAATTCCCTGATGGCTAACAATGGGAAACATTTTTAAAGTATTTCTCTGCCTTTTGAGATACTTCTGCTGAGAATTCTTTGTTTAGGTTCTTACATAACTTTCTGAATAATGGGGTTTTTTGAATATTTTTGATGTCTCTTGAGTTCTTTATATATTTGGAAAATAAACCCTTTACCTGATGTGGGGTTGAAAATCTTTTCCCATTCTGTTGGCTGCCATTTTGTCCTATGGACAGTGCCCTTCACCTTACAGAAACTTTTCATTCTCATGAGGTCCTGTTTATTAATTGTTGATCTTAGTGTCTGTGTTACTGGTGTTCTATTCAGGAAATTGTCCTTGTGCCAATGTGTTCAAAGCTATTCCCTGATTTCTCTTTTATGAGGTTCACTGTGGCTATATTTACATTGAGGTATTTGACCTCCTTAGATGTAAGGGTAGAACATTTTTTGTATAGCATATTTTGTGTATATATATATATATATATAGCATATTGTCTATCATAATAAAATGGGCTGATTTCTACACACAACTATTGCATTTATATCTTTCTACAGTACTGCACTTATGGGTTATCATTGTTACATGATGATCAGTCACCTCATTTTAAAAACCTTATTTGTTATTTATATATATATACATGTGGAACAACTATGTTATGGTACAGAAAATAAATAATGGTGACCAAGGAGATTATTTCCTAGTCTCTTTGTTTTATTTTAAAATATTATAGAGTATACTTAGATTTAGTATATAAACAACTATATTGTTTATAATACTTATGGAAGTTTAAAAGTATATCAAAAACACTGGGACATTAACTTTTTCATAATGGCCAGGCAAAAGTATGCTTAGTGTTACATAGTTAGACTTTATTGCTGAAGACTCCATTTTCTGTGGATATAAGACATAGAGACATCGACCTCACACTGATCAAGAGACTCCGTCCTTATGTACTAACTTACCCAGTGCCATACAGGCTAGTAGGGGAGAATAGAAAATATGTAGTTGTGGTTGTTCATGGGAATTTTCCCTCAAGAATATAGAAACTAAGAAGTCTGTTGTCTGCAGGTTAAAGGGCAATAGAAGGCAATGGTACAAATCTGTAAGTCTCTTTGATTGGGGATGTGAGGAGTGAGTTCACTGAAGTTATTAGTCCTGTGCTAAAGACCTGAGAACTTGGATTTCTTATGCCTGAGGGTAAATAATATGGGGGAAGGAAGCTTCAAAACTGGTAGTGAATTCACTATGGCCTCCTGTATTCTAAGCAAGCCTCTGCCAGAATTGTTGATGCCTATTCACTCATACTGATAGGTATGTATCTTCCCACATAATCCAGAGATATAGATTTCAGACTAACTTAAGGCTCCCACACTGTATTCTAAAAAAAATACTTTATCCATTATTTGGCTGTTAACTTAGTTGTGGCCTTAACATCTGGCCTTAACTAGTCTATTGCAATTTGAGGTCAGCCTTTTCTTTGTCAGAGTTATTGTACTGAATTAGAGAGACATTCATCCATAGATGTCATTAACTGTCATAATATCTGTTGTTAAACTTTAATCAATACTGCAATCATGAAAGCATTTTATGAATAATTATACTCAGCTGGACTTTCTACATATAACAATAAAATTCAAAGGCAATTGCTATCTATGCAAATGCTTTGGTATATATTAGTTTTAGTAACAGTGCCTTGAAATTCTTCTATTGAAGCTTAGATTTAAAAAACTGCTGAATATTTGATCATCCCAGATATGTTTTATTTTCTTAATTTTCCTATTTATAGTTCCACATTCTGTAAAATCCATTCATTCCTTGTTTTATAATTTCTCCTTAATGTTTAGCATTATAGTTAAAAATTGAACAAATGGAGCCTACTATTCTTGTGTCATAAATTACATCCCATTGCAGTTTCCCCTCCTTCCAGACCTCCCTGTCCCCCTCTAACCTTTTCTCTCACCATAGATATACTCCCTATCCCATTTCCCCCCCTAAAAAATAGAAGGCCTCCCAAAGATATCACCAAACATTGCCTAAGAAGATACTATAAGACTATGCACCAACATTCATATCAAGACTTGTAGTGATGAAGCAAGCAGGCCTGCCTTTTGTCCCGCCTGGCTCCCGCATGGCTAGCTTTACACCCGAAATAACAACACACAAATTGTATTCATTTAAGCACTGCCACACCCATTATATCTAGCCTCTCCTTGGCTAACTCTCACATCCTAATTAACCCATATCTAGTAATCTGTGTATCACCACGGGATCATAGCTTACCAGGAAGATTCTAACCCATGTCCATCTTGGGCCAGAGCTTCATGACGTCTGCCTGACTATGCTTTCTTTCTCCCAGCATTCTGTTTGGTCTACTCCACCTATCTAAGCTGCTGNCTAACTCTCACATCCTAATTAACCCATATCTAGTAATCTGTGTATCACCACGGGATCATAGCTTACCAGGAAGATTCTAACCCATGTCCATCTTGGGCCAGAGCTTCATGACGTCTGCCTGACTATGCTTTCTTTCTCCCAGCATTCTGTTTGGTCTACTCCACCTATCTAAGCTGCTGTCCTATCAAAAGGCCAAGGCAGTTTATTAACCAATGAAAGTAACACATTGACAGATGACCCTCCTACACCAAAGACTGAGCAGGGCAGCCCAGTAGGACAGAAGGAATGAAGCTCAGGTAAAAGATTAGAGCCACCTCCACTCTCATAGTGAGGAGTCCCACAAGGATAGCGAGATACACAACCATAACACCTATGTGAACGACCTAGGTCAGATCCATACAGAATCAATGTTTGTCGCTTCAGACTCTGTGAGCCCCTATGAGCCCTTCTTAGCTGATTCTATGGATTGTGTTCTCCTGGTGGATCATACCCCTCTCATAACAATTGGGCTAGGCAGTTAACCATGAGCATAAAAGAATATCACTAGCAATTATTTCATTGCATTTCACTGCCATTTTTTCCAGTGATGTCTGGTTCTATCCTGTATCTCTGGGCTGCCATGAACTCCCTCTGGTGTCATGGGCCTCATGTTGTACTAGTAATATGTTGGCCGTCCCTATGAGTTCTGTGCTATCATTACCTCAGCACATCTCGCAGGCA
This sequence comes from Ellobius talpinus, assembly GCA_001685095.1. NCBI lineage: Eukaryota > Metazoa > Chordata > Mammalia > Rodentia > Cricetidae > Ellobius > Ellobius talpinus. The sequence goes on from LOJH01053075.1 coordinate 6,285, forward strand.
GAACAGATTGTAGATAAAATGTTTTGTGGCCAGGTTGATGTCCCAGTACTATTGCTAGGAGTCTTGCTTGGTTATAGAAGATGTCCACTTTGGACTCTGTATCCCCCATTATTTTCTGATTTTGTTAGGGTCACTCTCAGAGATTCCAGGGAGTTTGTGCTATACTAGGTATCTATATTACATCCCAAATGTCCCACAGTTTCAGGGTGCCCTGTATTCTCTCCTTTATTCCCTCCATCCCCCACCTGATCCCTCCTTTACCCAATCCCACCTGTCCCCAATCCACCTGCAAATTATATTCTAGTTCCTCTTTCTAGAGAAATCTATACAATGAGATTGATTTGTTATTTAGCCTCTCTTAGTGTGTGGATTATCCTTTATTTAATAGCCAATGTACACTTATAAGTGAGTATATACCATGTTTGTCTTTCCAGGTGTGGGTTACCTCACTCCAGAAGATATTTTCTAGCTCTGGCAGTTTGTATGTAAATTTCATGAAGTCAGTGTTTTTAACAGCTAAGTAACACTCCTTTGTGTAAATGTACCGCATTTGCTTTTTCCATTCTTTGGTTGAGGGACACCTGTTAAGTTTCCAGTGTTTATGAATAAAGCTGCAATGAACATGGTTATGCAATTAACATGGTTAAGCAAGTGCTCATGTATTATGATGAAGCATCCTTTGGGTATATGCCCAAGAGTGGTATAGCTGGGTTTGATAAAGATCATTTACCAGCTTTCTGAGGAATCACCATATTGATTTCCATAGCAGCAGTACAAATTTGCACTCTCACCACCAATGGAGGAGTGTTCTCCTTGCTCCACATATTTACCAGCATGAGCTGTCACTTGCGTTTTTGACCTAGCCATTCTGGTAGATGTAGGGTAGAATCTGCAAATAGTTTTGATTTTTATTTTCCAGTGGTTAAGGATGTTGAACATTTCTTTATGGTTTCTCAGCCTTTTGAGATTTCTCTGTTGAGAATTCCCTGTTGAGAGCTATACTCCATTGGATATTTGGTTTGTTGAATTCTAGTTTCTTGAGTTCTTTATATAATTTGGATAATAACTATCTGTCAGATATAAATTTGATGCAAACCTTTTGCATTTCTGTAGGCTGCTGTATAATCTAACATATACTGTGTTTGGTGTAAGAACCATTACAGATTATGTGTGTGCTTGGCTTATAGCTATATCACAAGATGTTTTCCTGGAGGAATTTTCAATAAACATATGTTGTGTGAGACTGAAATCAGCATTATTTTCCAATAAACATTTTATCGATATTTAGATCCATATATGAATGCATTGTTTATCATATTACATAGTAAGTGATTTTTCCTTACACATTATAAAACTGAACAGAACCTCAGAGATGTGACACTATGTCACTTGAGTATTGTTGCATGTTAGAAGCAAAGGCTTCTAAAAAAATCACCACCATTCCAGAGAAGTATATATGCACTCTAAAAATCCTAATGAATAAATCATTCTATAAGAAATTTATTATATCTAGTTATTTTCTAAGTAGTAACATACAGCAGATGAAACTAGAATTGGTCTAAATCCCATGAATTAGTTTTACTTTAACAATCCAGACAATTAAGACTTTCTAAAGATTTTGAGAAAATCTGAGTTTTTAAGTCATTGAGAATGACTCAATATTCTTAATAATAGTGTTTGTTTTTTTGTACATTCAAGAAATAATTTTTTGCAGGTTTTGCCTTGTAAGATTCTTAATAAACATTTGGATTCAGGTGACCTACCTTACTTAGCATTAAAAAGTACTCTTACTTGTACATTTTTAACTCTATAACAGATCTATTGAAAACTATAAACTCCTAATTAACGTTTTTTTAAAAAGTAAGCAAATTATGTTGCTTCTGTCACACATTCCTTTAGATAGGTCAGTCTATTTTAATTATAATCTGAGTATAGTGACACAAATTTCAGGAGATTGATAACTATGAATAATATTAATTAACAAACTCAGTGGAAGGCAACTTACTACAGAATTTCCTGCTAAAGTTTCATTAAAATGTAATTTCTTTTTCCAGTCAAATATTTGTTGAACTCCATCATGTATCAAATAGTATTCTAGGCAATGCAACTTAGTAAGTTGAATGTGTAATTTTATAAAAAAATATGAGCAATTAATGATGTGTATGACATCCAATTATTATAGAAGTGTTGTGACTATATACTATGAGATTATATTGACCATATATTGGCTGAAAGAGGACACTATTTAAACAAATTATTATGCAATGGTGAAGAAGTCATTTGAATGCTATTTACATATCTTGGAAACAGAGACATGAGTGCATGTAAAAAGGCAAGGAGAGAAAAAACACCAAACACAAGATTTCCTTTAATATGGTGTGTGCTATCAAAAAAGAAAGGAAGAAAGAATGAAACACATAAATTAGCTGCTTGTCCATGAGAAGACTCTAATAAACTTTAGTGTGTGTGTATAATACTTTTCCATTTAATGGAAATAAAATCACAAACAACATAGCTATATATAAATAATAAACTGAAATCACATAACAGTTTATCTTCATTTCTTATCAAAATAATTAAAAGTGCTACACAGAATAAAAATGGACCTTTTGTAACAATTCTAAGGATTAAAATGTTAGTCACTTCATATCTCCAACTATTAGCAAAGCTTATTATTTTAAAATATGGAGCAGCTCAAACTTCTTAAAGTTTGTGTTTCAGCATAGTTTTTACTCATCTACACATATTTGGACATGGGAAGAAGTCATCTTCATAGATAAAAGAATAATTGTTCATGCCCACATGTGTGCATACATACACATATATGAACATGCTGTTTTTAAAGAATTTCTTAGTTTGTAGCCCAAGTTTATATTTTTGTGGCAATTTGGAATTTTACTTGTGGAGGGAAAAGACTACTGCCTAATTCTGTTTACATTTATATGACTGCAGGTAAAAGGAACTGGAATACCCCGTGCAAAACAGCTACAGGACATCTATTCATACCAGAAGGGTACAAACACTGTCATCTCTGTTCTCTGGGATTCTTAGAGACATTCTGCCAGTTGGTAATATAAAAAAGACAGCATTATCCTAGACTAGAAGGATGGAAGAGAAGGATGGAGCATAGCAGGTGCTGTAGCTGATACAGGGAGACCCAGGTGCTACAGTAGTGAGTGCTCATGCAAAGCACGATTGTGTGATGTGCATGCCATGTCCCTGTGTCTAGACCACATCAAAAGTAAAGTTAAGGGCTCTTTTGTCTGTATTTTTCCCAGCAGGGTCTGCTCCTTTGGAGAGAAGTAGGGCAGGTGACAGATGGGAACAAGTAAACAAGCTTGAAATAAAGCCTTGTTCTGAGATAACATGATGATGAAATATTTGACAGCAGCCAGTATTTTAATTAAAAGTTATACAGTGCAGCAACTGAACTGCTCTGAGAAAATGTTTGTTTGTATTTTTTTTCTCAAAGTAGAACCCAAGACAAATTCTACTATTGGTAGGGAGAGAATATAAGAGGAAAGTGAATGGCAGGGAGGGTTATTGAAACAGCCATCTCTCTAGTTTACTGTGCTCTACTATCACTGAGAGTAACGCCGGCAACAATCATCAACACATCAGAATTATTTTGGCTGAGCAGAGAGAAAATTGAGTTACTTATAAATTAATGTGGATTAGTTTCCTGGGTGTCTGCTTCCATGTAGGTGCTAAGGAATTGTTAGTTTAATAACAAATACATCCTGCTGTATGAGTACTACAATGACAGAGTCAAGAAAGCTCCTGAGAAATTAATGCAGAAGGCACTGGAAGTGAGGTTGGTTTTCCCTGTGTATCCCTGTCTGTCACTGCCATCAGATGGCATCAGGAAACTCAGTGGAAAGTGTTACTATACCAGGCAAAGAGCAGTTGGCTCATTCTCGAGCAATATATGAGGCTAAGTTCATAGAATAATGTATAGTTTTCATATAGTTGGATATATGTGTTTTGTCTATTGTTATGATTAACTACACAGATTCTACTTAGGATAGGGTTATATAAAAGTTATGCATTCACAAGATTAAAATATGTACTACAAATACAATTATGCTGGGTGGTGGTGGCACATACCTTTATTCCCGGCACTCGAGGAACAGAGGCAGGCAGATCTGTGAGTTTGAGACCAGCCTGGTCTACAAGAGCTAGATCCAGGACAGGCACTAAAGCTACATTGAAACTTTATCTCAAAAAACAAAACAAACAAAAAAGAATACAAATTACTTAAAGTTATTTCATTATTTTTGTTTAAGGCCTTGTTATCCCTACTTAAAAGAGACACATATATAAAAGCTAAGTTTCTAATTTTTGTATCTAGTATGTAAGAATTACACTTAATATTAAATTTTCAATAACATCTGTTCATAGACTTACAACCAGCTTAATTAATAAGTTCATTATATGTTCAACAACAACCATGCAAAATTAAAAAGGATTTAAATGATGAGTATTTTAAGAAATATGCTTGCTATAAATATACCATTTTGAAATATTCTCATTTATGGTTTCATTAGCTTCTTCCAAGCCAAAGTGGGTTGAGATATCATATCTTAATCTTTTTTAATATAAAACAACATTCAGCAATTTACATATAATTTTTCTGTTAGCTTTCTTTAGATGTGCTTTTTGTTTCCATATCTTATGATCTTGTCCAATAGGATTCTTTCTTTCAAGCAAAAAACATTATGCATACATTCAGACTAGTCCCAAAAGGGATACTTCATCTGTTTCTTTACGTAACAAAATCTAAGCTTAATATTTCCCTTTATCAGACATCAAACACAATAAAATTTTTATATATACTTGTTAGGAGTAAATCTCTTATTTCAGTAGCATTGTTTACTTTGTAAGTCAACATCTCAAATTCTGTGAAATTTGCTTCATAATCCATGCATAACTGATACACTTTGTGTGCCACAGATGAATCTGACTATTTTATATTTTTGTAAGTCGACCATCAACATGTTTCATGGTGTCAGAGCACTGAAGGGCAAATATTGTCCTAGATTAAGAGATTGTTGAAAAATCTTTGCAAAACATGGGTTAAAACAAAAACTTTAACCATGTACTTATAATTTTTAGATCTAAAATTTTTCATCTGTGCTCTGCATGCCAGATATTGCTAGTATATTAATATAAAACTAAGCTAATTTAATCTTGAAAACAACTTTTTCATTAAAAATAATTATTAATTATAAATGATCAAAGGATTGCAATACTTTGTGGCTTTTAAGTAAGCATACCATCAATATAGTCAAAAAAGGTGCTCAGTAAATGATTTCAAAAAATAAAGAATAAGTTCAATATATAAAAATATTCAGTATTGAATCCTAGATTGTAAACTCATTTGGAAATTTATAACCAAATATTGGAAACATTAATATAAAATTATAATCTGGGGGAGAAACTTTGCTAACAATCTTCCAAAATTCAGGCACCTATCAAGTGTAACCTTCGAATTTGATCATCACAAAATTCTAGTGGTTCAGTTGTACACCTGGCCACATTAGAGAGCACATCAATTTTTTTGTTTTGTACTCTTCTTCATGACTACAGCAACTAGAAAGCAGATTGGAAATGTCTTCAAAATTTGCTTGATCCCGAAAAACTCATATTAACATTAATCAACAATGTTTTTTTTTCAATACTAAGTACTAAACATTTAAGGGTAACAAGTTAGACTTGCAAAGATTTATAATTTAAAAGCTAAGATTGTAAGTAAATCAATATATTTTAAAGAAAGAAGGAATGAAGAGGAAGAGAGAAAGTAAGAAATTAAAAGTAAGGAAGAAAGTAATGAAGAGATATCAAGACATAATTCCAAGTAGAAAACAGAACTGCAATTGAAATTACAAGCATTCTCCATCCCTTTGGGGCCCCTGGACTGTAGTGATATGGGGGCGCAGGCCTGCTTTTCGTCCCGCCCAG
>LOJH01053076.1:0-10453 GCA_001685095.1 Ellobius talpinus
GCATACACACAGACAGAATATTATATACATAATAAATAAATATTTTTTAAAAAGTGGCTTGTGTAATAATGCATGTTCTTCAGCTTTAATTGTTTGATTTTGTGATAATTCTGGAGACTTTCTCAATTAGTATAGATTAATAATGTTTTAGGATATTGCACAAATGTAATCATTTCACAATTTAGCTTTGATGACAAAAACTGTTATCACCAAGAAACAAAGATGTTAGGAATAATCATTTTCATTCTGCAAGGTGAATAATTAAAAAGAGAAACAGTACCATAGGGAGGTTGTGCTGAGACGCTACGCTGTAATCTTCCATACCATGAGCTGGGGCAGTGTGAACCAATCCTGTTCCTTTGGCCATAGTCACATGAGTGGCAGGTAAAAGAGGAGACTCTTTATTGGGAATTAAAGGGTGACTACAAGTACCACCTTCCAGATCCACACCTGCAGGTAAAGAAAACCACAAAGAAGAGTTTTACAAGCAGGGCTAGGCTACAGCTGAGTGGCAGAGCATTCTTTCCATGTACGATGTCCTGGGATCAAGCCTCATCAAATCTTTTTTTCCCCTGTCAGGCAGGATCTCAGAGCCCAGGCTGATCTCAGATTCACCATGAAGCTAGGGATGACCTTAAATACCTAATCCTCTTGCTTCCACCTCTCAGTTGCTAGGATAATAGGTGTGCAAAGCTAGACTCAGCTAGCATCTTTATTTCCTTGTTTTGGGAATGAAACATGTTAAGAGCTCTGCCTCTAAGCCACTTAGGTCTCTAACAGGATGAAACAGAGTACAAGACTGGCTGCACTCAAAACTGGGCTCCCTCTGAATTATGATATCCGGGAATCTATAGAATGCAGACAATTACAGTATCCGCTTAGAGCACCACTGTCAGGATAAGCAGCTACACATACTGCCTCACAATAAACACAAATTCTACCAGTTTATCTGTTGTTGTCTACTACAGCAAACACATAATCAAATGGAGTCCAAGAAAACTTAAGGAGGCCCTGTCTCAGAATAAAAGCAAAAAGGAGCTGAGGCATAACCCAGTGGTAATGCGCTTACTGAGCATGCTCCAGGCTTACAGAACACGCTCCAGGCTTACTGAGCAAGCTCCAGGCTTACAGAACACGCTCCAGGCTTACAGAACATGCTCCAGGCTTACAGAACACACTCCAGGCTTACTGAACAAGCTCCAGGCTTACACAACATGCTCCAGGCTTACTGAGCAAGCTCTAGGCTTACTGAGCAAGCTCCAGGCTTACTGAGCAAGCTCCAGGCTTACACAACATGCTCCAGGCTTACACAACATGCTCCAGGCTTACTGAGCAAGCCCTCAAGAAAAGGGAACAGACTGGGTCCTCTAGTTCATCTAGTGTACCATCAAGGACCAGAGATCTTAAAAACCCCAGCCCCTGCCTGCCTCTTACACCTCCCTTTGCATTCTGATAGGTTGTGTGTTCATCCTTCTAATTATCTTACACCTAAATGATGAACTTAAGAGGGTTTTCTTCTTTAGCTAAGTGATCATTCCATTTTTAAAATTATGTTTACTATAAGATTGTATTTTAGCAAGAAACTCAAAAGATATTATCATCTCTAAGGATCGCAATTTATTTTAAATACCCCAGACCTCCACAGTTATATAAATCAGTCACTGCATTGAAGTCCCAAATTATTACTCATAAAAAATTCTGATAGAAGCACTGCCTTTGACAACAGGTGTGGTGGCCCACACCTTTAATTGCAGCACCTACAGAGGTAGGTAGATCTCTGTGAGTTAGGTTTAAAGCCAGTCTGGTCTACATAGTAAGACTTTTCTGTGGGATAATGCTCTTGTACACTGTAAAGATCTGTCATTTGTATTAGCTTAATAAAACACTGATTGGCCAGTAGCCAGTCAGGAAGTATAGATGGGGCGACCAGACTAAGAGAATTCTGGGAAGAGGAAAGGCAGAGTCAGCCAGAAGCCAGATGCAGAGGAAACAAGATGAGAATGCCTTACTGAGAAAAGGTACCAAGCCATGTGGTAAACACAGACAAGAATTATGGGTTAATTTAAGTTGTAAAAGCTAATTAATAATAAGCCTGAGAAATAGGCAAAACAGTTTATAATTAATATAAGTCTCTGTGTGTTTCTTTGGGACTGAATGGTTGTGGGACCAGGTGGGACAGAAACTTCTGTCTACAAGACTCTGTCTCAAATATACAAACTACATATACCACTTCATGTCTTCCCCTAGAAACATAGATGCCACATCTGCTTCAAATCACAATGGGGAATATCCAAGGAACTACGAAATGCCAACCAACCTAAAATTTTAATGACTGACAGTTGGACATCTATAAATCCTCACCTGAAAATGTTGAAATAACTTCAAATGTTGTTTCCAAGGTAGAAGCAACAGGTGATATTTTATCTTCAGCCAATATGTACACGTCCCCAGATGTGGAACACTTCACAAGAGCATACCTGAAGATGAAGTTAGAGGATATCACCCATGAAGAAAGACAGCTACAGTTAAATGAGATCACGTTAGAGAAGCCGACTTCAAGGTCGGAGAGCAGTTCACAAGACACTCCAGACTTCACATTTGCTTCACTTTCCCACAATAACTGAAAGGTCTTCAAATGCATTATCTATTCTTGAGTGTAGGAATTAAATGATAATGCACTGGATTTTAAAGGGGTCATGAGAGTGAAGCAAATTTAATATGAATCTTATTTGTGGGTAAAATAAAAAGATATAACCAACTACCTACTTTGCTTCTGACATATAGCAAACAGCCTGATTGGCAGGAATTGTCCACGGCTGGGTGGTCCAGATTACAAAGCTAATGGGGGAAGAGCCATCTGTGGGAGTCAAGTAGTAAATATGTTAGCAGCCATAATAATTCCACAGCATTAATAAACTCGAACTCTGGGTAAACCCACCTGTAAGAGACGCCAACTTAGGAGGAGGTTTCAAGAGAGGGAATCTTACATATATCGACCGGCTAACATGCTCAGGATTGTACTCAAGTTCTGCTTCAGCCAACGCAGTCCTAAGATTTTAAAGGATCATACATAAACATGTCTAAGTTTCACAAGTGGTTCCAGCCTTTAAATTACCAAAGAATACATACATACCTTGATGAGGGAGACCAAAATACTGGCTTGTAAGATCGATAAACCAAGCCCTAGAAAAGACAAAGATCAGATATTTTTGTGGGTTGGTTTCTGTCAACTTGACACAAATCTGGAAAGAGGGAACATTAATTGAGAAAATGCCTCCTCCAGAGTGGCCTATAGGTAAGTCTATAAAGCATTTTCTTGATTAATAGTTGATGGAGAAGGGCCCAGTCCACTGTGGAGAGCACCACTCCAGAGCAGGCAGTCCTAGGGTGTATAATAAAAAAGCAGCGCAAGCCTCAGGGAACCAGATGGTAAGCAGCATCCTCCATGGCCTCTGCTTCAGTTCCTGCCACCAGGTTCCTGCCTTAGATTCCCTCAATGGACTGTGACAGAGACAAGTGAGCCAAATAAACCCTTTCCTCCTCAAGGTGCCTTTGTTCACCGTGTTTGCTCACAGCAAGGACACTAACTAGGACAATACTGAGGCTGAAACTGTTGTGACATGTACTTTAGTACACTGGGAGAAAAAAAATTACTTTGTTACCTTATCATACATTTGGTAAAATGTTCTCAGCTGCTTCGCTTCATATTTCCCATCAAATGTATAGTAGCAGTTATTCCAATCTGCCATCACTCCCCAACGAGCAAACGCCGATTTCTGCTTTTCAATAGCGGCTTTAGCAAATGATCTAGCTAGAAAAGACAAGGGAGGAGAAAGAAAAAGCCTGTGAGAAACCCAGTCTGGCCTAAACTCACTATTTAGCCCAGAGTGACCTCAAACTCACAGCAATCCTCGTGCCTCAAACTAAGTGATAGGATTATGAGTATAGCCACCAGGCTGACTTTTTATATTCTTAAACATGGTTTATTACATGCTTCTCTCAAAGAAGGTGTTATGCATGGTTAAACAGAAGAACTCTTGTTTATCCAGGCTGGCCTCCGACTCACTTTGCAGCAATTTCTGATGCTCTAAAGCTGGGAGGACAGGAATATGCTATCACTTTCAGTACCTACAGTGCTGGTCATCGATCACAGGGCCTCATGCATGGCAGACACGCACTCTTCCTACTGAGCTACATACCCAGTCCTAGGAAAATCTTAGCAGAAAGATTATTTGAAAGTATTTAAAGCATAGAACAATTCTTTGTTTAATTAACTCAAATTTTGCTGGGCAGTGGCAGCTCATGTCTTTAATTCCAGCACTCTGGAGATAGAGGCAGGTGGATCTCTGTGAGTTTGAGGTCAGCCCAGTCTACAAATTGAGTTATAGAACAGCCAGGGTTGTCACACAGAGAAACCGTCTCAAAAACCAACCAACCAAATAAATAAATAAAAACTGGAAAATATTCCACATTATTCCTTATAATATATACTAATAGTTGCTGTGGGATGCTTTTGTACCCTATAAAGATTTGTCACTTGTATTGGTTTAATAAAATGCTGATTGGCCAGTAGCCACGCAGGAAGTATAGGCAGGGCAACCAGACCAGGAGAATTCTGGGAAGAAGGCTCAGTCTGCAGTCACCAGCCAGACACAGAGGAAGCAAGATGAGAATGCCTCACTGTTAAAAGGTACCAAGTCACGTGGCCAAACAAAGACAAGAATTATGGGTTAATTTAAGTTGTAAGAGTTAGTTAATAATGAACCTGAGCTAATAGGCCAAACAATTTATAATTAATATAAGCCTCTGTGTGATTCTTTGAGACTGAATGGCTGTGGGATCGGGTGGGACAGAAGCTTCTGTCTACAAATAGTAGTAGTATTGTACTGTGTGTGTGTGTGTGTGTGTGTGCGCGCATGTGCACAGGCCACTTTCTGGTTTTCACCATGGGATCTGGGGAATAAACGCAGGGGTCAGTCATTTGCAAGTGGCTTTTCCTGCTGAGCCATCTCACTAGTCCTCCTCATTATGTCTTAATTTAAGAAATGGCCAGAGAATAATACTCATTCATAATCAACTCCCAAAATTATTCAGAATATTCTAAGGCCATGTGAATGTGTTCCAGAAGGAAATAAAGAGACTTCATATGTCTAATACCTTTATAGCTGATACAGCAGTTTGATAAACAAGGAAAAGAAAGCCTCTCTGGCCATTCCTACCAAAAGAAAGAATCAAACAAGGGACTAATTTAAATCATAGGGGTCTTGGTAGTTGTTTGGAGTGTTTGTTTGGTTTTCGCTTTAAGTCCATGCTGACTTCAAATTCACGATCCTATTGCCTAAGAGCCTTGCATGCTGAGTTTACAGGCTTGCACTGCCACTCCAAAATTTAAAATCCATGTATTTTAGAACTGACTTCTAGTTTTGTTCCTAATTTTAGCCAACAAGCTCCACCCAACAAGGGTAAAAACAGCAACTCAATAATGATAAAAAAAAAACACTAAACTGAAAACACAGTTGCAAAAGCACACTCCAAATTATTCCTTCAACTTCCAAAGAGAAATTCTTACAAAGTCAACTAAGAAAAAAAAAAGCCCAAGGATGGAACTAAGAGTGTAAGGTAAATGGGGTAAACACAAAGGCCCTTGTCTCCTTGTCTCAATAAAACAAACCCCACACTGTGTCTGATGCAAAGCAGTAAGCACTCTGCAGGTCTCACTGCAACCAAAACAGAGCGAGGTTCCTTTGGCAGATGCTGTGGATAAACTTTTTGTACACTGTGCCAAGGAGACTTCTGAATGGTTTAATAAAGAGCCGAAGGGCCAATAACCAGACAGGAGAGAAGAGGTGGGACTTTTGGGGACAGAGAGAACTCAGGGTTAGAATCTAGGTGTGCAGGAGATGCCAGCAAGAGATGGAAGAAGTCGGACATACAGAAGGAGGAGAGGTAAAGAGCCATGTGGCAGAATGTATATTAATAGAAACAGGTTAATTTAAGTTATAAGAGCTATCTGGGAACAAGCCTAAGCTAAAGGCAAAGCTTTCATAATTAATAAGTCTCACTATCATTATTTGGCTGGTGGTCCACAGAAAGTCTGACAAGAAAGACCTGCTACAAGCAGAGCCCTGGTTTTATAAGAAGGCTGAGCAATCATAGTATCATTTTAAAATGAAAATGGAGTTTACCTTTCTTTCTGATTTCCACGGCTGGAAGAGTCTGAGCATTTACACCAAGCTCTGATAACACTTTTGTTTCAATGGGCAACCCATGACAATCCCAGCCAGGCACAAAATGCACTTTGGAGCCTCTCATCATATGGTAACGGTTGGCAATGTCTTTCAAAATCTGCAGGGATGAAAGTGTAATCACCATCCAGAGTACACACTGCTCATAATCTGACTCTTTTAAAAAAAAAATACCATTTGAAAGCATAAAGTCCAATTTAAAGCATTTCTATAAAATAACTAATAGATGTGCAAAATTTACACAGAAATAACAAAGACTTGAATTTCACAATACTAATACTATCAAGGGGAAAAATCAAACAAGAGAATTACACATGAAAACCCATCATGTCCCAGATTTCATTATTCGTCAAGTTGAGAGAAGGGTGTCAGCCCATTCTACCATTTAAATACTTCTGGCCAGGTGGTGGTGGCACACGCCTTTAATCCCAGCACTTGGGAGGCAGAGGCANAAAAAAAAAAAGAAATACTTCTGACCTTCTAAACTCCAGAATATAAATAAGTCAGTTAGAAATTTTGATTTTGCTTATGGAAAAATTAACACAGACAATGCAATCCATGTTGCTCACACTTGCTGAGAAGCACAGACTCCCTCAAAACTGATACTGCACCCAGTAGATGGGATCTCACACTCAACTGCTTGGCACTAACCAGGCCCTCACTAAACTGCAGGCTTCATCAGAGCCCGAGTCACCCCTCTTAGCTCATCTTAAATACGAGCAGGCAGGGTCTTTAAAATGTGCTACCAGCCAGGCCAGAGAGCACAGGTCTGTAACCAATCACAGCTTCTACAGAGGTCACGGGCTAAAGCAGGAGGACCCCAAGTTCATGGCCTGCCTGAGCTAGAGTGTCAGCTAGCCTACACAACTGAGTGAGACCTTGTCTCAAAACAAGAAAATAAGGATGCGGTAGGTAGCTCAGAACTTGAGTACTTCTTTAGCATGCAACAGCCCTGGGGTTCAATCCCAGTTCAGACGTGTGTGTGTGTGTGTGTGTGTGTGAGAGAGAGAGAGAGAGAGAGAGAGANAATTCTACATAGGGGTGTGTGTGTGTGTGTGTGTATGTGTGTGTGTGTGTGTGTTTGTGAGAGAGGGGGGGAGAGAGGAGAGAGAGAGAGAGGAGGAGAGAAGGAGAGAGGGGTCCCACACTCCCCACCATGATAGTCATGGACTCACCCTCTGAGACTGGAAGCCCCAATAAACTCTCTTTTACAATTGTTCTGGCCATGGCGTGAACAGTACCTACGACCGCGTCTTTCATTTTCCTATCTCAGTATTCTTACTCTGAGCCAAAAATTGTTTCAGGTACCGAGGAGACAACAGTAAACAGGGAAGACAAGTCTCATTTTCCAGTGGAAAATAAAATTATATCTTTATGTCCACTCACTAGAAGGCAAAAGTCAGGTTAAAGGGCTAGAAAATAATTTTGGCACTGGGTGGTCGTACTTTAGTTGGTACAGGTTGAGAGTTCACAACAGAGAATGTAAGTCATTTTTGTCACCGAGGAAATGCACACGAGGCAGGGGAAAGGAGGCGAGCCCACACTCCCTGAGGAATAAGACCAAATCCCCATGATTCTCCATGCTGCTGACAGGGCTCCAGGCAGGCAGGGAGGAGGCAGTTTTGCATTCTTGGAACCAATCCTGCTATACTCCTGAAACACACGGCGCTGACTCCTGTCTTTCCAGCTCCGTGGTGGAAGGGAAGAATTCCCTCAAGCTGTTCTCCGTCTTCCATGTACAGAGAGTGGTACATGTACCCTCCCACATGCAAATAAGTCAATATATTTTAAATTACAAGTAGGCATAATTTTAAGTACAATGAACTTATCAAATTTGTGGACTACTGGGCATAGTGATGCACATATGTAATGGCAATATTCTGAGGCAGAGAAGGATCATGAGTCTGAGGACAGCTCAAGCTACTAGAAAGATTTTTTTCTCAAAAAAAAAGGAACATAGTTAAAATAGTGTCAAGTGGAAAAGATACAGCATTAATATAGTTCATCTGTCAGAAATGAGAATCTGATCAATAACAGAAATTCTCTGGAGTGCAGCTTGAAGGTCTAGTGCTTCGTACAAGCAGCACCCTGGCCTTGATCTCCACTACCAACACCAAATGAAAAATAAAGAAATATAGAAGTCTCTTTTGTTTTTAATAGTATGTTAGAAATTAAGAGGCATACACATGTACACACACACACATACACACACACACACAAAACTCAAATACACTTCTAAACTGAAAAGGAGCACTCAAGGCAAGCCACAAAAGGCATAAATGTAAAACTAAATGCTTTGTTTGTAAAATATAAAATCAGAAATTCAACAATCTCTAGACAAGCCTTCTAGAGATAGCTGCCCTCTGATAGCCACCATGGATATACGCACACGCACACACACATACACACACAAATAAACACAATTTTAAAAAGAAAGATAAACTGATAATCAGGCCATAAGAACAATTTTCCCTGGGAAGCAGTCACCACGATGACCCCAGGTACTCATGATGATGACCACAGCTTCTCCCCTCACAGAAGGAAACAGGTGGCCAGATGATTCTCTGAGTCTACACAAAGTCACCCACCTGCCTCAGAAACAAAACAAGAACCAGCTCCAGACCCTGTGCCGGTGCCTGCCCAGCAGAGGATGTTACTTCTCTGATCTCTAGGCATCTTCTTCACCTGCCCAAGTCTGAACCCCTCCCCTCCCAACACTAACCCCAACCCCCACCATCTTCCCTGTCAAGTTAGAGAAACACTGGCCTAAGTATTCCAGTCAAAGTTCTCTGAAGCGTCCTTGACTCTTGCTCCTAACAGTGTGTTTCATCAGCTCCACCATCAGACTGAACTCCAAACAAGGTCCCTTTTTGCTTTTGTGGCTTCAACTGTCAATGACACTGTCGTTGTCATCTGATCTGACTGGTCTTTCTGCTTCTGGACTCCTTAACCTCAACACTATAACCAACACAACAGCCTAAGATGATCCTATTAATTAGACCAAATAAGTGTTCAAAATCATAGTAAATTATCCCATAAATCAGATCTTGAGTGCATCTACTCAATCCCCCGACCCCGAAGGCCAAAGGCTCTTTAGTATTAACAGAAACAGTAGCCAAAAGTCCTTTAAATGAACTGTTCGATCTGGACTCTGCCACATTTGTGGCCATATCTAACATTCTCCCCTCATGAACTGCCCATGTCGCCTTCCTTACTATTCCTCGGATGAGTCCAAAACACCCATCTCAAGCCTAGTGGTTGCTATTCTTACTTATTTGGGGCTTTTGTTTTGTTCCATTTGGCTATTCTTGAGACAGGTTTTTAACTTGAGCCCTGAACTGGTCTCACACATTCAATGATCCTACACCCTCCACTACCAAGCATCAGAATGCAGGCACACACCAGCACACGGGACGCTCACTTGCTCTCGTATTTTCCATAATTTCACCTTTCCTGTTAAAGAGTCATCCCAAATCCATTTATTAAAATTACAGCTCCGGGGCTGTAGAGATGGCTCAGCAGCTACGAGCACTGGCTGCTCTGAACACTGGCTTCCAGAGAAGCCAGGCACTCACACGGTAGCTCACAACCATCTTGAACTCCAATCCAGGGCATCTGCGAGCTTTCTTCTGGCCTCTGCAGGCATTAGGCATGCAAGTGGTACACAGACAAAACACTCAAACACATAAAACAAAACAGAATTTTCAAAAAATTAGCTTCAACTATGATTCTCCCTATTATCTCTTCTCCTTCCCATTTTTGTTTCCTCCACAGCTTATTACCACTGTCCACTGTGTTACACCCTAACTTATTTTCCCAAGGAGAGTGTAAGGAAGGGACATGACTAATTTTTCCACTATCTGGAGTACAGAATAATGCCTGACACCTAAACAGGAAGTAATGAAAAAGAGAAATTTAAGTGTAATATAACAAAAAGCTGAAAGGAAACACACAAAATACATCAGGATGCAACTCCCAGGTAGAGTACTTACCTAGCACAAACAAGGTCCTGAGTTTCATCTCCAGCACCACAACAAATAAATAAACTCATTAATAATTCATTAATTTAATTAATAATTCATTTATTTGCATAGGCCAATGCAACTTTACATAATTATCACACAAGTAGAATATGTTCTTTTTATTTTGTTTATTTTTTTTTTGGTTTTTCAAGACAGGGTTTCTCTGTGGCTTTGAAGCCTGTCCTG
>LOJH01053080.1:0-15726 GCA_001685095.1 Ellobius talpinus
GAGAGAGAGGGAGAGAGGCCTAATGGCAAGGTCAGAGGACTGAGAACCCTCCTCTATATAGGAGTAGGAATAATTTGACTTTCTTGGCCTTTATCAGTCCTTCCAGGAGGCTTAAATGAAGCATTCAAGTGAGAGCTAATTCCCAAAATTAGATTATTCAAAACCCTCTGAAGGACTGTGATAATAACAGAAGAATCCCCATACTTCTTAACGTGGCTGTTTCAAAATATGCTCACCCTGCTGCAAATGCTTAACTCTAACTTTATTTGTTGTCATGGGAACTCCCACAAACGTTCATCTTCTTACAAAGACCCCATGCAATGCAACAGCGTGTGTTCACATCCATGCACACGCATTAAACCTGCCCCACTTTCCCAGATGTTTCCCATTAACGTACTGATCGATCCCCTTTGCAAGCAGCCACAAGGAAAGGCTGACAGGACCGGAAAATGCCACATTTTAGTTTGGTGCCCTGTTCTTCCCCCAAAACCTCTCGACTGCATACTGGACATTTGCTGAATCCACAAATGGGCCCAAAGGATGACATTTAACAGACTCGACCAATCATGTGTGGCTTAAAAACAAAGCAAAATGAATAGCACCCTAAACATGTGGCCATCTTGCACTTGTGGGCAAAAATGGAAAGGGTCACCTGGGGTCTGTGCATCAAAGGTGTCACTCATTAGTTCCTGTGGGCACACTGGGATGAGCTGCTTATGCCAGCTGAAAACTAGAGTTTATCTGCAAGTGCATTTACTCATGCACACATTCAAGGAGGCCTGGCACTGTCACCATGCAGGACTTGCATTAGGCTAAAGAAAAAGACAGCCCCTACTCTCAGTAACCGGAGCAGAGTGGGTGAGGTGGAGGCGTGCACGCCCGCGCGCACACACGCGCGCGCGCGCGCACACACACACACACACTATTCGCCTTCAACTGTCAAAGCGTTCTAAACCAAACACAACATAAGGAGGGCAGAAGAATGCCGTGCTTCTGAGCAGGGCATGGGCTTTCCGGAAGATTCTCAGACCCGACTGTGAAAGCAAAACTTGGGGAAGGCATGGATTGGCTAAAAAGAGAACAGGTGACTAGAGGAGGTCTGGATCCAGGTAAAATGACAGAGCTAGGAAACGAAAGAGTTGGCTTAGGAGACCTTGGGAATAGTTAGTCATCTTAGGCAGTGTGGTAGCTGGGGCCTGAAGGAACAGTGAGTAAGAGAGAGAAAGAGAGCTGCCACTCTGAACCCACATAACTTCCACCAGGGAGTCCTGTTTCCCCCCCTCCCCAACAGATGCCAAAATCTGGAGGAGGCAGTTTGGGTTGGCTGCATCTGAGGTACCACGAGGACAGCCAAATATGCCCCAAACCGTGCCAGTCACATGGACAGCACTGACATAAACGTCTGTTCGGATGAATGGAGAGCAATCAGAAAGCATTGGAAATAGAAGACTGGACGGGTGTGAAGAGGTGGATCTGCCCAGAGCAGGGAGTATGGGCAGCAATGAATCAGGTCTCTCTACAAAGCTGTCCCTCCACATTCAAACGGCAGAAGCCTGGCAGGTACCTGAAAAATCTCCTGACACTTCACTGTATCTAACGCACAGATCAACGCTCCACACCCCGTGTCTGTATTTTCCCAGCGACAGACAATCTTTGGCAACTGTAGCAACAACATGTCCCTGCGTCTGTCAGGGCCTAGATGCCTGGATTTCTGATCTAAAAAATGCCAGTCTACCCTTTTCAGGGAAACGGCTTTCTAGGCAGGGCACTGAGCTTCAGAACCTCAACGGAGGGCGAGAGGAGACATCGAGCAAAGAACCCTCATCTGTGTCTACTGGCATTGCTCTTGTACTGGATTCACTGCACGATCGCCGCACAATGCTGGCAGGAAATGGCTCAGTCTGTGCCTCAGTGGGCTCGTCTGTGCCTAAGGAATTCTCAACCTACTTTGTATACTACAAGGAGCGATGAGCTCTGTCACAGGTGCTACATGCCCAAGGCAAAGCTGTCCAGGAGTAAGTGCTGAAGGCGGAGAGCTGAACCCTTCTCACCAATGTTCTGAACCTACTCACACGAACCAGGCTTACTCTGGAAGGCAAAATTAGCCTGGAGAAATGAGTGCATAGTTGAGAGCGTAAAGATTATAAAACTTTATACGGACCAGGGTTCTGAGGACTGACTTCCGGTTCTCTGATGTGGGGTGGCTTTTTCTGGCACAATCCAAATGGTGCATGCCATCACCTCGCGTGGCAACTCTACCCACACCACCCGCCACCGGACAGTTTAGGCGCTGACAGAAATGGCCAGTAAAGACAGCCGTGCACAAACTTGTAGCATTGAGGGCAGCCATGATAGGGCCCTGATGCTCCAGTCTTGGGCACAGCTGCTTCTCCATCTTCACACGCATCAAATTACCCTCATTTCCTTAGGAGCGACTCCCACCCAGGCCCAGTTGCAAAGCAGCAGAGCCACACATCCGCCTTCAGAATTGCACCCTCGCCTTCACACGGCATGTCTCCGTCTCCGCCCAGAAAATCTAGACATCAGAATTAGCATCCAGGTGACCTTGCGTCCTGTTGGGGGGACTCTTCCCCTGGTGAGACACGAGCTAATGTCTACCACCTCCTTATGGAGCACCACCGACAAAACAAAATACAATCCCACTAAATTCCAATGTTGTTTACTGGGCTTACTCAAGAGGCACAGGTGTGAGGTGACTTACAGGAGTGTAGGTGAGCCCAAGGCTGCTCCTCTAGAGCTGCATAAAGTACCCCAATTTCATTAACCTTCCATATACTATAGACCCTCCATAGCCAGGTGTATTGACTGCAGAACCACACACAGTGGTTGGGAGGCAGAGGAGAGAGATGCTGGAATTTCAGATGGGGAATCCAAAGGACACTCCCCAGCTCCTCCTCCTATGAGGGAAAGTGAGCAATCCTTAGGAAAATCCTGCAAGTCAACAGAACTGCTTTCATGGCAGCAGCTTCCTGTAACACCTCCTACCTCACATCCTGATTGGCTCTAGGGCCAATTAAGTTCCAAAGCAGTCTATGTCTTCAGCTTAAATGTGCTGAGCATGTACTGTATGCAGGAGGAAACCGGAGTCTGTGGAAAGCAGCAAGGGTGAGGATGTGATTCAGAAAAGGAACGTGCCAGGGCCAGGCCACTTAACCAAAGCCCCACATTGAAAAGGGTGATAATAATAAAAATGAGGGGCCAGAGAGATGGCTCAGAGGTTAACCACACTGGCTGCACTTCCAGAGGT
The DNA here is from genome assembly GCA_001685095.1 of Ellobius talpinus. NCBI lineage: Eukaryota > Metazoa > Chordata > Mammalia > Rodentia > Cricetidae > Ellobius > Ellobius talpinus. Next base: position 3,269 of record LOJH01053080.1, read on the forward strand.
TCTGAGTTCAATTCCCAGCACCCACATGGTGGCTCACAACCATCTGTAGTGAGATTGAATGCCCTCTTCTGTGTGCAGGCATACGTGCAGAAAGAGCGCTCGTATACATAAAATAAATATTTACATAATAATGATAATGATAATGACAATGACAATAACAATAATAATAATAATAATAATAATAAACAACGAAAGGACAGGGCAAAAGAGAGANCTGAGTTCAATTCCCAGCACCCACATGGTGGCTCACAACCATCTGTAGTGAGATTGAATGCCCTCTTCTGTGTGCAGGCATACGTGCAGAAAGAGCGCTCGTATACATAAAATAAATATTTACATAATAATGATAATGATAATGACAATGACAATAACAATAATAATAATAATAATAATAATAAACAACGAAAGGACAGGGCAAAAGAGAGACCACAGCAATACGGAGAGTTGGGGGTCAGGTATGGGAGTCTTTATTTTTACGGGGGGGTTCGGTGTGAGTGTGGAGATCAGAAAACTGGAACAGGTTTTCTCCTTTCACACACAATGAGTTTCAAGATTCGAACCCAGGTCGTCTCACCAGCCCCTAGATATTGTGCTTATTCTAGATTAAAACTATTTCTCACTATACCAAACCATTCTAAGGGCTCATTAACTCTTTATGGGAAGTTCTACTGGCGTGCTGTAGAGCACTGATAAGATTCTTCCCAAATGGTGAGCTAAAGAATGATCCCATATTTAAAGTGGCCCCGGTCCAAAGCATCTTGTAAAACATGAAGTCTGGAAATGAACATTCTCAGTTGCCAAGCAGCAGGTGGAAATGGACCCTAGCAACACTCCACTAATGGGCAGTTCAGAAGGAGGCATTCACCTCGCCTATGGGAGGAGTCAGAGAGATCTCCTGAGGGGTAGGATGACAAGGACTAAACATCCATGGGAGAGGCCTGTGTAAATCCCCTGGCTGGAGACTTCACCGGCTGGGTGTCGCCCTAGCCTGTATGGCAGCAGACAGGAGGGTAAGACAGAAGGATCACGTCTCCATGGTGACAGTCCTAGGCTGAGGCGTGCTGACCCAGCTCAAACCAAGGTCTCTGAAGGAGGCAGGGCGCCATGACTCCTGAGTCAGTGGTTTGGTCCTGGCCAGCACAGCCTGCCTGTGAGGAGGGTTAGATATGTGGCATGATATTGCTTCATTTCGGGGTCCTTCACACATTGCCATCTACCGAGAAGCATCCTTGTGGCCCGTGCCGAGACTCGTACATACAGAAACCTCTCCAGGACCGTCAGAGGCTCCCAAGCCATCTTGTTCCTTCCTATGACACTGAACATGAGGCTCTGACATGGGTATCTCCAGAGCCCAGCACCGCCTGAAGACTTAGAATCACAGCATGCTGTTTAAAATGCCTCAACTATACAGAACTTACAGGGTGAGAGTTGGCTGAGAAACACTTGTTTTCCATGACAACTGGCTTATGGAGGGTAGGTCATCAATGCACAGGTCACAGAAGGAGAATTTGTCGTGGTCAGGGCTCAAATCAAGACAGTCAGATTCCAACTCCTTAACACAGAGCCACAGGCAAGGAGGAGGAAGTGACCCAGAGAAGCAGATGAGGCCACCAGGAAGTAGTCACTGAGTGTGGAGGGGGGTTTAAAGAGTGAAGGGGGGTGAGATCAGCAGCTCACTGGAGTTAGGGTTATCATATCCTTGGGTGAGGTGGCTCAAGAGCAGGAAGCGTACGTGAGAGGTCAAAGGCCTTGGGTGCCAGTGTCTGAACCTCCACAGACCACTGGGAGCACAGCAAGGCCTCATTCCACAAAGAAAAAAAAAGCTATTGCTCTTTTCTGGGAGACTGACAGAGAAGGAGCCATAGGGAGAGAGGGCTGTGTAGAACAGGTTACCAAAGGGTACAGAAGCTGGAATCCAGTGGTGGGGTGGTGCTTTCCAGCCATCCTGAGAGACTTGAGTTCCAGGCTATCTACCATCCCTGGACTTCTCTCTCCAGATCAGTCCCCAGGAAACAGCACTAATTATCTCTTCCAATTAAGCCACCGCCACAGGATGCTAAATTTGATGGCATACAGCAGCAGCGAGAGGCTTCCTAGCCACAGTTGACATTTGTGGTCTTATTAGTAGAAAGGCTTGTCTCCCGCTCCCTCCCCACAGCTCACCTGTGGATGTGGGGTCCACAGGCCCCTTCAGGTCTATGGCTATGGCAGGTACTCTGGGAAAAGTCAGGAAAGTAAGATCAGCAGAGCCTGTAGAGACCACGGTGTGGTAAGCTCACCTGCAAGCCCTCTGTGCTGGATGCCAAAGTCAACAGGATCATGGAAGATAGCATTTACCTAGTTACCAGCAGCACAGCCATTTTATCAGCTAAGTAACAGTGGCTGCTGACCACCATGGGCATGTGATGAGCCACGCCCTGCAAGAAGCACTGTGTGAAATCTCATTTAATCTTCACAGCAAACCTAGGTGAGAGCTGCTGCTACCCACTCCTTGTTTACAATACTGAGGAGGGGCCACACTGATGCAAACTAGGCAGACCCATTCGGTCTCTTGCTCTTCCACAGCACACTCTGGACTTGACACTTTTCTTATGTAATCCTAAGTTATCTACAGTGGGCAGCATTTCCTCCCTTCCTCATGAGTGGTTTCAGTTATGGAGGCCAACAGTGGCCCCAAAGCATTGTTCTAGTGCAGGGACAGAGGGAGGGAGAGAGGAGGAGGGAGGGAGGGAGGGAGGGACAGAGGGAGGGACAGTTCACAGAATTTTCATTACAGTGTATTGTGTGATAATTATTCTATTATATTAGTCGTAGAACTCTTAACTATGCTTAATTTGCTAATTAAACTTTATCATAGGTATGCATGTATAGGAAACAACACACAGTTCACTACATTTCCATGGTTTCTATGGGTCTTGGCATGACTTGGCGTGAATAGGAAGAAGGGTCTTGTTTTATTCACCAAGAAGGTCATGCGCTAATAATGTGAGCTCACATATACAATCCTATACCTTGTGGTGAGGTTTTGGTCAATGACAGACCAAAACTCTGATAGTAGTGTCATAAATGTTATCACCCAGAGACCCTACAGGCATCGTAGTTTGTGTGGGTGTGCTCTAATGTTCACACAATGACACCCAGGAACAACACCTTCCTCTGAGTGTACACCCATCATGAAGCAATGCATGCAATAAAGAGCACTCAAAAGCCAGGCCCAGACTGGAATACTGCATGCATGCGTGGTCATTCGCTTTCATTCCTTTAACAACCACGTGGAGAGGTACTAGTGGGATGTCCATTATATACAAATGCAAACCTTGACTCACAATTACGGCACTCAGAGTTCACAGTTATGAAATCAGAGCTAGATATTGACCTCTATGTATCTGACATTGCAGCCCATGATCTGACCACTAACAGTAGCTGGATTTAGTAGATGCCTCCCACCTCCACCAGAGCCAATTCACCAACTGTGGAGGCAGGCATTCAAGTCATAGTAAGCATGGCCCTGTCTTCACCTGACTAGAAAGTACGCTGTTGTTTTCCTCCCCCCCCAACACCACACAGCAAGGCTTCCCTTTGAACTCTGGAAGAGCAAGGGGTCTTTCCAAAGGAAATCACCTTATTAATTAATACTGATTTTTTTGAGATCTTTTAAATGCACATTATGAAGTTCTAAACAGAGCCTATTTCCCAGGGGCTGCTGACTCATCCTTCAGAGTAGGGAGTCAGTGAGGACAGATGTGGGAAGGCCCAGCTGTGTGCACCAGGCCCTGCTCAGTCAGTTCTGCCTGGGGCTCCCTTAAGGGCTTCATTTGTGTCCTAGAATAAGAACCCCCCTTTAAAATTGTTCCAAACTTCTTACATGCTTCAATAATTGTCCCAGAAATAACAACCAAGAGGAGGAAGTCACCTTGCACCTCCCCAGAGAGGCCACTGGTTCCAAAAGGGCTGTGGACCCTGCAGACTCCAATCTAATCCACCTGAGGCAGTAGAGTTAAATGAGGGCCACTGTCCTCTTGATAAACCATCTGTCAGCAAAGTCATCAAGAGATGACTTTGGGCCTGGGCCAACCCCTCAGGCTATCAAGCAGGTAGTGACAAAGTTGAGGTGAAGCTGGGAAAAAACTGGAATTCCCGAAGGAAGAGCAGGGAGGGAAGCAAGGGAGAGACCACTGGTGTTTTCTCTCTATTCCCATCAACCTTCCCACAGCAACTCTAAGGAAGTTGTAGATCAATGGTGTGTCCTTGGTTTGGGAATCTGGCAAGAGAGAGCCAGAGGAAGGAAACCATCTACCAGAAGGAGCAAACACCCAGCCTACAGCAAGGCGAGAAAGTGCCTCAGACCTATGCACTGGGGCCTGAGTTTTAACAAAAGCCAGGCACTCACAGGCAGGCATCTGAAATGTGACTGCTGCAGAACCAAGAACACAGCCTTTGGAACACTCGGCCCAGACCTAGCAAGGACACAGTGTACTTGCGATGGATGTGCCCCGGGTAGCCAGGGAGCACCTGACCTGCGCAGTCTTGTTTACAAGGTGTAGGGCATAAGACAACGCGTGCCCAGCGTGAAATCTGATAGGAAAGACTAGACCTGGATGTCACCACTCAAAGCCAGACTCAAATTGCCAATTTCTACCTCCCATTTCTTTCATAATCCTGGAAACCTTTGGCTTTGGTGTTCTAGAACTTGCTTGGTATGTTGTAATGCTCAGCTGCCCACCAACATGTCCCTAAATCAAGCAGAACCACTGAAGTAAACCTCCTAACCCATGCCTAGAGCCAAGAGTACACTTGAGTAAGAGAAGAAAAATAATGACTCAGGGTACCATGTAAATATTTCATCAGCAGATGCACCATGGTCTCAGCCCACACTCCAAGGTCTTACTTACCCTTGCTTCTAAAATGCACGTGCACACACGTGCACACTGCACTGAAGTCAGAGGCAAGAAGAGAGTTGCCAGAGATGCCAGGGAAGGGCTTCTGGACCTAGATTCTAGGCAGGCTTGGTGTCCCCAAGGACAACTAAGACCAAAGGTTACTCTGTTGACCAGATGGCCTCTCCAGTGACATGAAATGTCCTTTACTTCCAGTTCCAGAGTCAGCAAACATAGCAAGCTGTTTTCATAATAGGGCTCTGCCAGACCTGAAGAGCATGTACCTAGCTGGCCAGGCGTACAGAGCCCCGGTACCCATGCACAGGCTGCATCAGGTCCTGCTGATACAGCATTTCCCTTCTACTGACCTTGCTGTCTCTCTAGGTTCCCAGATGTGGCTGACAGTCACACTGCACATCTGACCTCAAGTTGTGATCAACTAGCTCTACCCTGTACCTCACCCCAAAGCTAAGTGTATCTATCAAGATGTCTTGACTTTGCTTTACTCCAAAGTCACCATTCAATTCAAGCTCTTGTCATGACTCGGCCTCCTGGATTCCATCTATCCACAACTAGAGCCATTTCCAGCATGTGCCCTTCGTTTGCCAACTTTCCCTAGGGACCCTATCTCCTCATGACCTCAGGTGGCTCTCTACTGCTCACAGAACAATGGCCACAGCCCTCTTAAAAGTGATGATGGCAAAGCTACGGCTCCCTCCATGGCCCAGCCATGAGGTCAGAGCTCTAGCTGTAGCTACTGGGACATCAGGGCTGAGTTCTGGAACATGATGGTGGCTGTGGCTTCTGCTTTGCTTTTAGTGAAAAACAACCAGAGAAAGGGTAATGAGTGAATCTCCTAATGTCAGTTTTTCAAAGAGGATCTGTTTACTATGTGTTTGTGTGTGCCTACATGTATGTATATGTACAGTAAGTACTATGTGCGTGCCTGGTATTCTCAGAGGGCAGGGAGCATTGGAGTGAAGCTGCAGGTGCTGGCAACAGAACCAGGTTCTCTAAAAGGGCAACCTGTGCAATTACTGAGCTATCTCTCATGTATGTGTGTGAGGGCCCTGAATCCCCTGGAACTGGAGTTACAGGCAGTTGTGAGCTGCCACGTGGGTGCTGGAAACTGAACCTCTTAACCACTGAGCCATCTCTCCAGCCCATCTCTTCCTTTCCTTTGTTCCTTCCTTCTTTCCTTCCTTTCTTTCTTTGATTTTGTATTTTGTAAGTAAAACAGCTTCATTTGGAAAAGGAGGACAACTGAGTCCTGCCACCCTCACAGACCTGGTGGCATCAACCTCTAACTCCTGGGAGAGAAGGGAGCACTTGGGGACACTCCCAGAAGACATTCAGTAGAACACGAGAAAACCCTGCTACAAACTGGAAATTTCTCAAGTCCAGTTGTTTAGACCAGTCCACTATCTGGATACTCTCACACTGTAGACTTCTCCTACCAAATGGTTTCTCTAGGCTTGGTTATCAGTGTCTCCGTGTTCCTGTTGATGGTCAAACCATTTCAGAAACCTGGGTTCATCTCCCATTTACTCCAACACCAAGGATGGAAAATACAAGAGAATAAATAAACTTCTTATGTTGCTGACCTGTTAGCCCCTACGTCACTGGGACCTTAAGAACTGTACAGCCTGCTGGTGTGACACACCTTCCAGGAGACACGTCAACATTTGATCACAGAACTATAGGCATGTCCACACGCAGACTTTACAGACCTGGGATTTCTTTGTTACCAAACTTGACTATAAACTGTGTGTAAATGGGAGAGAGGGGGTTACAACGCTTAAGGCAGCCCAGCCACTTGCCTGAATGGTTGTTCCTCTAAGACCCTATCCACTCACCTTGGGCACTGAAAGTCTCAACAGCAGTCATTTATTCTAATTAGAGTGGCTGTCTCCTTGTGTCACACCAAGTGGCTGGAGGCTAAGGAGGGTGGCTTATGTCTCCTAGGAATAACTCTTCCAGGACACCTCTGCCAGAGAGTCCCCAGCTGTTATTATCTCTGATGCAATGGATCTGCTTCTACACAAAAGAAGGAATCACCTTCTTTTATGGTCCTGGCTTCTAATTTCATTAGGCTGCTACATTGCTTTCTAGCCCAGCCTGCTGCTAGACAAAACAGTGAGAAAGGTTACCTTTCTCATGGGTCTGGCCTGGGCTGAAGAAAGTGCCCAGAAATAGATACCAAGAGTTGGGATGGTCTCTAGCATTTACTAATGTTCCATAAGGAAGAGGCAAAAAGAAAGCTTACCATCCAACACGGGGGGGTGTACATGTGTGTGTGTGCACACGCACCTGGGTATGAGTGTGTATCAGTATATATGCAGTCCCCAAGGAGGTCAGAAAAGAGTGTCAGATTCTATGAAACTATAGTTACAGGTGGTTATGAGTTGACAATGGAGGTCCTGGGCAGTGAACCCAGGTTGTCTGGAAGCACAGCATGCGCTCCAAACAGCTGAGCAATCTTTCTTGCCCCTTAGATATGCCTTGTGAATCTATACAGTAGGATGCTATAGCAATGGTGATTCATGGGGGGAGCTTACCTGCAAAAGTCTTCAAAGCACACAGAGATCTGACAGCTGGAACAAATGAGGTTTTATTTGCCTGGAAGCCTGGCTTGTCCCCTAGCTGTGGTCACTGTGGCCTCATGATTCCACTGAGGAAACAGAACTGAACCAATCGCCCAGTTGGAGCCTCAGCAGGGCTGACTTCAAAGTCACTGGTAGAGGAGGATGGCCTTGAACTCCTGATTCTCTTGCCTCCACAGACACAGTCCTAAAGCTCCTTTACAAACTTGAGATAACACCCAAGGAAGGGCCCACTGCCATTGGCCAGGGCTGAAGCAGGAGCTATTTTCCTCACCATAACCTTGCACAATGACCTTAAATCTCTGCAAAGGAACTGAAGGTCGGCACGTGCCATGGGCAGAAGCCAATAGCAACTGACTCTGTGGATGAGCTTCTGTCATTTAGAATGCACTGAAATGAAACGTTGAACTAAGCGGGGACTTGCTCCGCATCCAAGGAAACAGCAGAGGAAGAACTAACTTCAGCCTTTTGCTGTTTGCCTGCACCTTCCATGCTCATGATTCACATCCCAACCACCCAGGGAGTCGGAGCATCAGGAAACTGGGCCCTGCCTAGGAAGGGGAAGGAAGCAGTGGGCTGGGGCCAGCTGGGTTTGGCTCTCTTCCAAATAGACTGTACTCGCCTGCAAAACGGAGGAGGTCAGGCCAAGAGAATACCATCGTTCAGTGAACTTGTGTGTTGTATAACTCCACTCTGTGAAAGGGAGATGGGATGGTGCCTAGAAACTGAGATGGAATCGAGGGCTGCTTCTTTGGTGGTCATAAAGACCATGCAATCCTCACCCCCCATGGAGTGAGGAAGGAGTGAGAGGCTGGATAGGATGGGGGTGGGGATGAGCCCTGAGAAGCCCTTCTCCAGCAGAGGAGGAAGGAAACTTAGCACAGAGGACCCTGAGAGCAGCCGGTGGTGTGGGCTTGGCATCTGTCATCAGAACAGTAAACCCTTGTAGAAATGCAGGAGGGTAGGGTTTGAAACACTTGCACAGTCTTGGCCTTTGGCCCAGCTGCCATGGGAAACAGGTGGCCAGTCCCCTCCCTTCACACCCTGAAAGGGATGAAATTTATGTCACACTGGTGTCTCAGGCAGGGCAGCATGCTTCTATGGGGTCTCTTAAGTACAAGGGAGTGGTCTGCTCCCCAGAGCTAGTCAGCTGCTTTGCAGACGTCCATTTGGAATGGACACACATTTCCCAGTCTTCCATTCTGTGTGGTCTATAAGTCCAGGCTGAACTTGGATCTAACCTGAGACCACACGTTCTCGTGGGTGTGTCCTCTACAGGTACATGAAAGAGGTAGCTGTGCTGTCGCAGTTAGGGGAGACAGACACAGTCCAGCTGGGAGTAGGGGACTTGGGGGTGCCCCGCAAACTCCAGTGCACCATAAGGTTCTGCAGTTCCCAGGTATTTTCAGACCAGAAGAGCATGACTTTGCTGACGATGTCCTGAAGGTGGAGAAAGGGGTATCAGGCAGCGAGGCTAATAAATATGTTTGGGAGTCACTATCCCCTCACCATGCCACAGAGAGTAGAGAACATCTCAAATTTCTTGATGGCAAAAGGTTTCGGGTTGTGACCCAAGGAGCCCTCTCTTCTACCAAGAAGATGCCACCATCACCCTACCTCTGAATTAATAATACTGAGTGGAGTTTCAAGGGAATCCCAAATCATCACAAAATAAGCTTGAAATGAGAAAAGTCCTATCTGAAACAGGAAGAGGGTTCTGTTTCCCAATCTCCCGCAGAGCAAATCTATACACTCCGGTGCTCCAGTGTGTGTGTAGAGGGTGTACCCTCAGGTCCCCTGGAGCATGGAGCTGGGGGGGGGAGCTGGGATGGATGAACAGACACCTACTTCCCTCCCAGCCCCTCTGTTCCCCAGAGCTCCAAAAGAACAGGCAGGGGCCACAGAACTCATTACTACCATCCAAGCGTGAAGCCAATGGATTCTTCCAAGTAGCCCAGTTAATAACCTGCTGGTCTTTTGAGGACCGCCCATCCTAGTCAAGGGGGGCAGAACCCAGAGGCCACCAGGAATCACGGGCAGAGAGGGACGGCAGCTTTTCCTTATCACTCCAACATTACAAAGTAAACAAACAGGAAACGCCAGTTTGGCAATGTGCAGGACTCAGTCCCCATTAGGTAAAGTTTAATTAACCAGGAAAGCACATCTAAATTGATCAAAAGGCCAAACTCAAGGATTTACTATACTTTTTAATCTCACAAACATACACGCACACATACATATGCTTCTATTTTTTAATGCATAAATACTAAGAAGCTAGGTATCAGCAGGCTCCTGGGAAGGGCTCTAGAAACACATGCTGTCAAATGCTCTCCAGGATCAACTTCATAGCATACCTTTCCGTGTACACTGTCACAGGTGTTAGTGCCTGTTCACCCACTTGGCTCTCCAAAGTCTAAACCCAATGTATTTGTGTGTGCACACATTCAAATGCATTTGTACATGTGTGAAAGTCTGAAAACACCTTGAGATAGTGTGTTCTGTCCTATTGTGTGTGTGTGTGAGCAACTTAGATCAGTCTTGATGGCAAGCACCTTTAATGCCTGAGCCATCCCACTGACCTGATTTGAGTGCTTGCTTATTTATTTATTTGCTTGCTTATGTACTTATTTTTGTTCCCAAAACAAAAACACGTAATAGTGTCTAAGGTAAACAATGTAACAGGCCAATATCACAAGTCAATGACAACAGGCTGACCTTTTACTGGGCATACAACTACATAAAAGGATGCTTCCTGGACTGGGGAGATAATTCAAAGTGCTCGCCACGCAAGCATGGGGACCCAAGTTTGATCCCCATGCCAACATTTTTTTAAAGGCACTTGCATTATCAATGCCGGGGAAGCAGTGACAGAGGGGTGCCTGGAGCTCCCTGGCCAACCAGCTTAGCTGAACTGCTGAACCCCAGGTCTCAGAGACATGCTGTCTCCAAAAAGCCTGGTGGACAACTCCTGAGGCAGAACACCTGACACTGACCAGTTCTCCCCACCCACACAAACACTTGAATGTGTGTCCGCACACAGGAGCACCACTACACATGCAAATGTAATTAAAAAACTTTTTGGGATCTTTACTTAATGTATATGGGTAGTTTTGCCTGCATGTGTGTCTGTCTATGCACTGCCTGCAGAGGCTGCAGAAGCTAGAAAGGGTGTCGGGTCCCCAGAGACTGGAGTACAGGTGACTGTTAGCCACTATGTGAATGCTGGAAATGGAGCAGGAGCAGCCAGTGCTCTTAACAGCTGAACCACCTCTTCAGCCCAAATAATGGTTGTCTTGCTTTCTGTTTTTTGGTTTTTTTTTAAAAGTCCGTTTGTGTGCACACTGGTTTACTCGCTGGAGTCGCGGCGCTGGGTGGAAGCAGCAATTCCCCTGGGTCCCACAGCTGCGAGGGCATTCAAGTGCAGGCAGGACCCCAGCTTGATCCTCAGACTCATTCTCTGGTCACCCTGTCACTTACAACAGCTGACTTGGGACTGGGTCCCAACTCTAGCTCAACAGAAAACGCACCAGCGATTGTACGATTATTTTAAACCCATACCTAGAAGAACTCAAAGACGATATATATATATATATATATATNAACAATTTACTTAAATCTTTACAATTTCCCTTAGCACAAACCCCCATTCCTTAGTCGTGGAAACTAGAAGGCAAGAACTTTCTCTTGAGTTTAGGTCTTCTTCCGGCTCAAGTTTTGTGATCGTTCTGGGCAAAACCACACCCCACAAGGCCAACCTCAAGTTCCTTCTGGGAGGGTTTTTCCAGGTGGTGACCCACCCTCCCCAGCTGTTTAGACCAAGCCACACCTAAAGCAACAGAGTTCTTAGAACGGGTTGTTTTCAAGTCTCTACAAACCACGTGACTGAACTTGCAGAAAACATCTCCACCTTCAATGTCTCTTACCAGCTCATTCAATGTTTCATATAACACAATCACCCTGGGAAGTTCAGGCATCGATACGAACAGAAAGACTACAGCTGGCCAGGAGGCTCTGGAATTCATCTGTGGGAACAGAAGCAGCAGGGGAAGGGGACAGAGAATCACAGTCCCTTTTGCCTCCGTGGACCTCTTGGATAGAGAGGCAGTAAGTAACTCTAGTAGAGGCAACTAAAAGCAATCCATCCTCCTGTGCCACCTCAACACACACCTGCAAGCACTTTGGGGCAAACAGTAGGTTTGGTTTGACCACCGAGAGCAAAGCAGAATTAAACAAAGCACAAGGGCTGAGATAAGACAAATATGATGAAAACCACCAAAGCCCTCTCAAGTTCCAAGATGCCAATTCTTTTGCCCATTATATTAAGTTAAAATAGCCCAAGAATTAGATCACAGTGTACAGACCCAGGCCTTCCAATGTGGAGCCCATTCAATGACTACAAAGTCTCAGCTGGATACATTGTTGTTACCTCTCCACTGGAACCTTGGCAACATGTAGAAAGCTCACGCTGGTATGTATGTGGGTGGACGGAAGACTAATGATGCACCCGAGATGAATCCTTCAGTGGCCTCCAGAAATAGTGTCAAGTGTCTGTACCTTTAGTCAGTTTTCCTCCCCTGAAGATGAATGAACTCTACTTAAGCCAAGGAGCACAGAGAGACTGGAGTGAAGAAGACAAAATGGCAGAGGCAAGCAGAAGGGACCTTAGCAAGCGTCAGTCCTGGTTGTCAAGCAGAAACACTGGCTCCTCCTCTGTAGAGAAATCCTTTCCACGTCCCCTTCCAACTGTGCTCACTGCAAATGAAGACTCGCATGTGGATTCTTTGTTAAGACACAGAGAAAACCGGGAACTACATCCAGCAGGAAGATAAAATCACTACCTTCAGTTTTCAATACACAAGTCACAGAGAGGTAAAAGGCAAACCTCTCTGGCCATACATGTTGAACTGAGGCCGGTGCAGAGCTCGTGTGTGTGTGTGTGTGTGTGTGTGTGTGTGTGTGTGTGTGTGTGATGGAGCTG
>LOJH01053083.1:0-12244 GCA_001685095.1 Ellobius talpinus
TGTGATTTTCTTTGGGGCTTGCTGGCTGTGGGGTACCGGGCAGGACAGAAACCCAACAAACAGGCCCCGTTCGTGTTACACTTTTCGTTGACTTTCTCCAAACATCCTGCAAGCAGGCCATAATACATAGCACATTTTCACTGGGCCTTAGATGAGACAGATGTGCCTGAGCTGCTGGAGAGGCACATGTGGCTCGGAAAACTCCTGTCTGCCGTCATAAAAGCCATTGCCCGATACTAAGAGGCAACTTGGAATGTCTTTCTTAGATGACCGTTTCTGGTTTTCCTCAGATACAAGCACATGTGACAGCTGATTTACTTAGGTGGTTCTGGTAAGCGCTGGGAGGGGATGGTTATACAGGAAAAGAAAGAGAACCAAAGAGGGACTGTTAGTGAGGGTGCTGTTGCTGTGGCTCCCAGGGACCCAATCAGGCCGACAGCTCTCTGAGGACCTGTGGAACGTGACTCTGAGCTAACCTCCTCCTGGTGAGAACCTGGGGCGTGTATCCACTTGCTCACTCCAGCCGCACTGACTCCCAGAGGCAGCAAAGCTTACTGCAGGGAAGGGGACCACTCTCATGGAGGTGTTAGCAGTGAACTTCAGGGTGGACCACGGATGTAGGAACAGAGTGCAGAAGACCTTTTCTAGAGTCACCTGTCAGCTGACATGTTGTAGCTCGCCACTCTCTCTCTCTACACAGCTGTCGTCGTTCCTGTCAGGTCCCCGGTTGGCCCTACTATTGCTGCTGACACGATTCACTCCCAGTTTTCAGAGTGAGCCGCCTCTCCTTACAAACTGGCATATGCTGATTCCGCCTGCCTGCTCCGTTCTCACAAATCAAACGTTTGCTGAACCCACTTGAAAAACAACTTAATCTATTAATAATTCAACAACGCACCGGACACCTTTGATGGCCACTTGGCTCCAGGTGCGGGAGTTATTAATGAGCTCTGTCGGTGCCTCCGGAGTCTCAGAACAGTATTCCCTTTCCTCATCTAACCGTTTAGGCGCCTTATGTAGGACAACACTCAACTCGTCTGCATGACTCACAACAGATATGTATTCAGAGAATGAAAATGAGCAATAAGAAAGGGATTTTAAAAATCCTGCTGGTAGAACTAAGAAGAGAAGGAAGACACATTCAACCATTTGCTCACTCGTCATTGATGCGAGAAGGAGGCGGGGCAGGGGGTGATAATTGATAGCAAAATATTAAATAAAAGTTAGAAAATTATTACTACTTACTTATCTGGTGGTCTGTAGATATATATATATATATATCACATTATATATGGTTACATCACAGGTTTCTGTTAGGACTGACAGATTTAAACAAAGGAAATCCGAACAGACTTTCTCTGCACCTGCCAGCAGCTCTTCTCTTTAGCTATTTTGAGTGCCTAGGAGGAAAAGAGTGCACACTGGCTGGGACTTTGGGGTCAAATATTAATAATTATATGGCAGTTTTTTTTATTTTCACGCACCTGCTTTTGCTAATTCTTCCACTGTATTTTGCCATCAACATCTGAGCCTACATCATTCCGCTCTCCACACCAAATGTCCCTGCAAAATATCTTCATTCATTAGACAATTATTTTAAAAACATGAGATTTGTTTCTTTAGTTAGGTGTTAGTTGAATAATAATATTTTAAAGTTTTATTGTCATTTATTACTTGTGCTACATTTTATTACATTTATCTAATAGTCCAGATTATATTATGATTATAATTAGTTTGTGCAATATGCAGTGTCATTTCATATTACATTTAAATTATTAATAAGTTCCTAGAGTATTGGGAAGCTAGTTGACACATTAAATGCACAATGTGTATAAATCCTTGCTGGTTATTTTTAGCTTAATAACTATAAAGTGGTTCAAAAAGTGAAATTAAATAGGAAATAGTATTTTCTCCACTCCCAAAATTAATTCCATAATTTTGTAAGTGAAATTAAAATTGCCCTCTCTGAAATACCACCTCCCACACTTTCTTACTATTGTCTTAGAATAGACAGCTGAGCACACTTCTGCCTTCCTGCTATCAATGTACTCAAAGTGTTATGTAGCCAGCTGTAGTCTTTGAGGCAGAGAAGAAATGCGCGAAGCCTTTGGTTCCTGGTCTTTTTCTTTCCTCACCACCTTCACGGGTGCATATGCCCACTGCCTGCTCCTCCTTCACGGGTGCGTATACCCGCTGCCCTCTTCTTCTTCATAGGTGCGCATGCCCTCTGCCCTCTCCTCCTTCACGAGTGTGCATTCCCACTGCCCTCTCCTCCTTCAGGGGTGCACATGCCCACTGTAGAGTTGTTTGCACACTGCTGGAGTTAGTCTCCCATTGAAAAATACAGACTTTTATTTAATTGACTCAAAAATTATCTAAAATAAGTACAGCATATCTAAAATAATATTATTAGTAGAATAAAGGTGGGCAGAAATACCTAATATCTATGAGATTTCCTTTTTTCTTTCCTTGCATTTTAAATGTAAACTTTGTGTTTACATTTTCACTTCTGTAAGTAATCCAATCAATTGTCCACCAGAATACAAACACACCTATTTCTTCACTTAACAGACTAACATTGAAAAACAACTTGAACTATATCCACCTTTAAATAAATTATTTCTGCTTGAATCCACTAAAATTTCTATTTTCTTACCCCTACAGAACCAGTTTTAGTTCTTATCACATTTTCTCTGAATTTATAGTCATATTTCAGAAAACACATTTTTCTCTTTTCTCTTTTTATTCCTTGAAGCAAGGAAAAATGGGAACTGCGATGATTATATGTTTCTTTCTGGTACATAAGAAAAATAAAATTGAAAGTTAAGAAATCATCGTCTATTTTGTGAGAAGAAGGGAAAACATATGGGGACGATGTCAATAGCAAACAACCACAAATCTGGCCTTCAAAGAAATATATCACCTGTCTACATGTACTGTTGACTTACTAAAACATACTTTAAAATCTATAGGCCAAATGGTTTTTTGACAGAGGTCGCCTAAGACTATCAGAAAACACAACTATTTACATTGAGATTCATAACAATAGGAAAATTACAGTTATGAAGTAGCAATGAAAATATTTTTATGGTTGTGGGTCACCATAATATGAGGAACTGTATTAAAGGGTCACAGCATTAGCAAAGTTGAGAACCACTGGTTTAAACTGTCTCAATACGGTGTCCCCAGTGCATTAAAACGAACCCTTGCAACCTTGCATCAACCAGACGATGAGAAGGCCACCTTAAATGAGACAGGCCTTGTGTTTACTAAAAGCACAGATTCCAGATTCATGTACTAAGTCTTCAAGGTCTGAACTGTTTCTAAACTCCCACAACTCTCTTGTGCCACAGTTAAGGAGCCTCTGCCATGAGGATGCTAGCCACTCAATTTTCTTTGACTTCTGGGATCTTTCATTTCAAACAGGGTCGTGACTCACAGATTGAGAAACTTTGATTTAGAATATCTGGAGTGTTTAATGCTATGGACTTCCAGCTCGGTTGATTTCTGCTCAGCCCTGGTCTTCCCGTATGGATACTGTTCCTCATGGTAGCCTCAGATAAGCAAGCCACAGGCAAACCATCTCATAACTGTTGTCCAGGGAACCCAATTCATGCAGTATTTCCTCTTTTGTTATCACACAACTATGGACACTGCCCCATGGCATGGTGGACTTGCTGACTGTAACATGTGCAAATTCAGTTTTCATAGATACATTTTCAAACCCAGATTTGCATCTTGACTGTGCTATGTAAGAGCTATATTTAAAAAGTTCTTTGTTGCTTGATTTTCTTTCTGAGAAAATGGTGAGAATTAAGACAACTTTTAGGAGAGCTAGGAAGCTAATCCTGAACACATCAAATACGTGTGGGTAAGGCCAGTGCCTGGCATAAAAGCGAAACTATGAGCAAGAATCTCTAGAAACAGTCCTCGGTATCTAAGGTTACTATTTTTGGTTGCTATTTCTCCATAAACTGTCTCAAAGCATTTTTTTGCTTTAATTAAACTAGTGTTTGTAATGTTTAATTTTTAGATTTATTTAATCATTTCATGTATGTGAATGTTTTGTGTGCACTATGTGTCTATGCACCCATGTTCATGCCTGGTGTCTGAGGAGGTCAGAAAATGCTCTGGATCCCTTGGGACTGGAGTTGCAGACTGTTGTGAGCCACCATAGGGTGCTGGGAGTTGTATTCAGGTCTTCTGAAAAAGCGGGCAATGGTTTTAACAGCTGAGCCAAGGCTCCAGACCCCTCAAAATTAATTTTAGCGTCGTTATAGGTTTCACAAAAGAGAATGTATAGTGCAGTCCATTTTTTGAAATCTGGAGGATTGCTAGACAAAGCCTGCACCCATGGGGCTGCATGTGCGAATGCTAAATGGCATGGTAAAATACTATTATTACTCTCCAATATTGCAGAACTAGAAGTCACAGCCCAGATCACTGCTTGTGAGATCTGATTTAATGTAGGGATTGCTATCTTCAGATTGTAAGAACTAACCAGTTTTGTGTGTTCTGAGCTAGAGCTGGCAGATACAATTCTCATTCTTCAACAAAAAAGCGTCGACCACAGGACTGGAAACCGTGTATGCCCTGTTAATCTGGCTGCACTCTCTACTACTGAAAGCTTTTCTTCTGTGTCACAATAGATTGGATTTGGTTAGGATTCATTAGATACTAATGGATTATGTGACTAACGTTCCCTGAAAGACATTAAATGTTCTAAGAAGGCTGGTGAGAAGTGCAGTGATTGTGCAGAGTTTGGGGTACTGTAGGTCCAGAGCCTGGTTACAATCTGGGGGGAGTATCTTTAGCCCCCTTAGTAGCTATTCCTTGCCCCATTTTGTCTTTCACTTAATGTTCTTGCAATTATTGTGTGAAACCTTTTGGGGTACATTAACTTAAGAGGTGACTGGATTGCATCAGCCCAGGAGATGAGAATATCCACAGACAACATCCAAGACTGAGAACAGAGGTGTCTACTTTACAGTAACTCACTGAGGTTTCTACCAATACAATTGGAAAGTGTTGATTTTCAACTTTCTTGTCTCTATTACTATACAACTTCCATTTAAGCAAGGCCACACAGAAACATGGAGTTGGGGAAACCATGCTCCTGGGCCATGGCTGCTATTATTTGGCTCCAGAATAAATGATCTCTTACTGCTTCGAAGTGAGAGATGAGTTTCTGGTGTTTTGTTTTCCTCATCCAACAGCGTCTATGGATGGCTCTCATACATCCTCTTGTGTACATTCTATATCTTTTCTATATTACTTATAACAGCACAGGATGTAAGAGCTATGGAAACTCTTTTTATATGGTATTGTTTAGAATAATGAACTAAAGCTTGCACATGCTCGGTACAGCTCCAACCACTGTGTTCCTACTTACTCAATCTATCATCGTCAGACTGTCTTGTGGGCACTTCTGTAGAACCATTCTCCCAGTTGCCTCTCATGGGCAGGAAAGATAAAACCAAACATGAATATATTTTATCACATTTGACAATTAGCTTAGAGGAAGGAGTGTTTTAATCTGTAATTAAGCATTTCCAAGGATAATGACCAACTCTGTATCTACATGAGCATGTCCCCACCTGACCAGTAACCACATCACTGGAACTTCTGATTTTGAGCAGAATGTTTGCCTGAAAGGAAAGAATGTTAAGGTGATTCTGTTCCAGGGAGGGGCAAGGAATGCCAGTGACCAAAGATGCTTCATTCTGAGAGGGAGAAAAAGCACGGCAATGCTAGAGTCTTCCTCGGTCTTACTCAGATACCTTCAGGTCAGTCATTTACTAAACACCCAGAGTATCTTGGGGGAAAGGCTAGAGTTTTATCACCTTGAGGAGTACTCTGGGGGAAATAGTAATGCCAAACAAGGAAACAAGTTGCATAGTAGCTTAGAAATGTACAGCACCATTTTTCTGGTTATAAAACACAAATGTGTTGATTGGTTTGTCTAGTCCCTGCACATGGGAGTAGGAATGGCAATGGTATTGGCTACCCAGGGAAGTGAAAGGTCTGGAAAGAGGGACACACAAAGCTTTCACTCAGTACAGGAGGGACGGGATCTGGCACCATTGCCAGGTCTCTCTCTTCATCTGGCAACAAAACTTTGAGAGTGAGAATAAGCTCACCGCTAAGAGGAAGCCGGTCATCCTCTATGCCATCTCTCAGGAGAGTTTAGTCTTCCCTGTGTCTCCTCCTGTTCCTTTTCCAGAATTAGCATTGTTCCCTGCTTTTAAAAATGAAAGACCTTAAACCTAAACTTAAAAGCCAGACCAGTCAGGCTGTGGTAGCACATGACTTTAACTCCAGCATTCGGGAGACAGAGGCAGGCAGAGCTCTGTGAGTTTGAGGCCAGCCTGGTCTACAGAGTGAGTTCCAGAACAACCAGGGATGTTACACAGAGAAAGCCTGCCTCAAAAAACAAAAAAACAAAGCAAACAAAAAAGCCATACCATGAAATTCTCACCAGAAGACACCACCGTGAATCTTTACTTTTTGGCTAAACAACAATTTCTTCTATACGACACTAAAAACACAAGCAACAACAAGAAGAGAAAAGTTGGACTACATTAAAACAACAACAACAATAATAAACCCCATGTTTAGATACTCTCAAGGATGAATGGAAAACTGGGCCTGTTGTCAGACTCTTGTAATTCCAGCATTTGGGAAGTAGAGGCTAGGAGACAGGAAATTTAAGGCTAGTTTGGACTACCAGGACTTCAAAGGGACAGCTTTTCTCCATAAAGGAAAAAAAAACTTTCCCAGGCTATCAACAAAAGGTGGTGGATGGAATTAAAGGCAGAGTTATTTGAATGCACATTTCTCCAAAGAACAGACTTACAGAAACTGCATAAAAGTGTATGAAAATATCATCAGGATCACTGTTGATTAGATGATGGATTAGAAGAATTTAAATCAAACGCACAGTGAGACACCATCCTCACAGTAGACAGGGCTAGTATGTCTCAAACAAACAAACAAACAAACAAAAACAAAAACAAAAAACAGTAACACAAGCTCTGAGGGAAAATGTCAAAAATCAGAATCTTCTTGACAGTAAAATGATGGAGTAATTTTGGAAACCAGTTTACTATTGCTAAGAATGCTGGCAGTGTCGCTGAGATCCAGGAGTCTCTTGCCAAGCTATAGATGCCCTAGAAAAAAATGGAAAAAAGAAAATGTTCACACAGAAAAAATGTACACAAATGTTCATTGCAGCATTGTTTGTAATATAAATGATCTCTAGCATGACAGATTTTCCTATAATTCTCAGAACTTATTTTTGTCAGATATGCATGCCACAGAAACAATACTTTGAGTGTAGAAGTCTGGTGTTTTCCTGGGCTGGCAATATCCACAGTGCAATGTGCTCTGGCCATGCTGAGCACCGATGAGAGCCTGCAGCTCCCAGTCAAACATGGGAGTGGGAGGCAAATGATTGATAGTCTGTAATGACTGTGCTACCAGGGGGGTTCTGGGTTGTTGAGTTTTATGGTTTTGATCCCATAATGTCTACAAAATGCCCCGTTTGTGTACATGAGATTTTCAGCACTTTATTACAAGGTAGGCTTTGTATTAGATGACTTTGTCTCATTGTTCTGAATACGTTTAATGTAGATTAGGTTAAGGCATGCTCTTTGGTGGGTATGAGGGTTAAGACTGATATGTCAACTTCACAGGATCTGGGATGTCTTAGGAAAAAAGCCTCTAGGCACACCCATGAAGGTCACCTACATTAGACTAGCTTCTGGCCATGCCTGTGAGGGTTACCTAGATTAGACTAGCCTCTGGCCATGCCTGTGAGGGTCACCTAGATTAGACTAGCCTCTGGCCATGCCTGTGAGGGTCACCTAGATTAGACTAGCCTCTGGCCACACTTGTGAGAGATGGTGCAGATTAGGTTAATTCAGGCGAGAAGACCATCTGTTGGGCTAGGGTCCTGTGCTAAAGAAAAAGGAGAGAGCTAGCAATGCACAAGAATTCATTGCTCTCTCTTTCCTAAACACAGATACAACTTGGCTGCTCTCCCCAAACTCTTGTGGCTAGCACCTCCCACCTGACAGACTGCTCTCTAAAACTGTAGCAAAAACGAACTTTCTCACTGACATTGCTGCTGTTAGGGCATATTATCAGAGCAGCAGGGAAAGGAAACCAACGCGGCAGGTCAGAGAGAGAAAATGCACTTTTTGTTTATGATAACGGTTTTCAGTGGGACAGTGAGACACCAGGGAGCATCTTTAGTTTAAT
This sequence comes from Ellobius talpinus, assembly GCA_001685095.1. Lineage (NCBI taxonomy): Eukaryota > Metazoa > Chordata > Mammalia > Rodentia > Cricetidae > Ellobius > Ellobius talpinus. Next base: position 8,263 of record LOJH01053083.1, read on the forward strand.
ACATCAACAACCCGCATGCCCATTGGTTGAAGCTGAACAATTGCAGTGGGCCACACATCGTGGCCCTATCTAAGACAGGGAGATCTGGAGACACAGAATTTAGCTAGTGGCTGCTCGGTTTGGGGAAGAGAGAAAGGAAATGCTTACTAATGAGAGTGTGACTTTGGAGGAAGTGATAAAGATGCCCTGAAATTTAGTGAAATATGAAACCTCATAGAGCTGTATGCCCTGAGTGGACACGGTATCCTCTATAGTCACACGGAGAGGAATATGACTGAATAAGATCATTACCAATAGAACCCCGTGGTCTGTGAGCAATTTACATATGCAGACAAGGTTATGGACTGCATGAATTTCTCCTAGGAAACAGTGGAAGATGAGGGAAAGGACTTCATGACAGCCCTATCTGCTCTGCACATAAACTGCTTTTTACAGAGGCCGCTGGACACCAGACCAAGGGTCTCTGGTACCAATGCTATTGGGTGGTTCTTTGCACTGGAGCACACATAATTAAAGTGCTCCAGTGATGCAATCACCCGTTATTATATTTTAAATCGTTATAGTGATGTTTTAATTTCTAAGCGTTCTGGTTTTGGCAGAGTCACATCCTAATCTCAATTCTGGGACTAGCTTCCCAAGTCTTTTCTAACAGAAGAACGTATATTCATGCTGCAAGCGTTATGCCAACTCCTTTCCAGAGGCTGTTAGTGTTAAACCCACTCAACAGTTCTAACAGACATACACAAAACCAACGTTCTAACTTTATAAAAAGGAGAAAAGCCTCTGAGGGCACAGCGGGCTCTGTGATCCCAGCACTAGAAATGTGACCTCAGGGTGAGGCCATGGCAAATGCAGGACGTGAAACGGCTTCTTTGTCACTAAGCAAATGTGCCTGGCAGCTCTCTGCCATCAGGACTTAAGTCAGCTCCCACGAGTGGAGTGGAGTCGAGAGCACCAATCTTCACTCTGCTCTCCTACCCTCCGTTCGACGCCTCCTCATAGAAGTCAGTTTCTTCCAGGCGTGCCTACCTTTAAAACAGGCAAAATCTCTCAGCCGATAACCAGGCAGTCTCAGACTGTGAGTCTCCTACTTTAGCTTCCCTAGTGTGAGAATATGAAAGACTGGTCTTTTTTTTTAAATACACATTTGGTAAGTGATTTTGTGTGTGCGTTGGGGGAGCATGGGGTGCAGTGCGCATATATGGAGGTCAGTTCTCTCATTCCACTGTACGGTTCAGAGAATCAAATCAAGGTCATCAGGCTTGGCAGCAAGCACCTTTACCTTCTAAGCATATTGCCAGATCTTGTGTTTTTTATATTAAAACTAATTTTTTTCATATAGTTTGATCACGATTCCCCCTTCAGTCTCTTCCCAGATTATCCCTACCTCTCCTCTCATTCAATTTCATGCTTTCTTTCACTCTCTCTTTAGGAAAAAAACAGGCAAACAAACAAACCATAATTTAAAAAAGAAATAAAAAGCACAAGAAACACACATGTACACACACATACACCAAAACAAAAACACGTAATCAGAAACCATGATACACAAGCCAAAGACCAGTAAGACTAAAAAAATCTAATGCCCAAACCAAGCAGTATGTGACAAAAATAAATCTACACAAACAACATTGAGTTCATTGGTTGCCATCAGCCCTTGGGCATGGAGCCTCCTTTAAGTGTGGCTTATCTACCCAGGGAGTTGCCATTGGAGAAAACTAACTTTTCCTTTGCAAGTGATTGCCAATTGGAGGTGGCTGCTGCTTAGAGACAGACGATGATGCATACCCCCCCCCTCAGCTCTGGGTCCCTGTCTACCTTGACCTTGTGCAGGCTCTGTGCCTGCTCTCACAGTCTCTGCGAGTTAGTTCATATGTGCATCCGTCCCTCTGGGTCTAGAAGAGTTTTCTTGGTGTCTTCCAACCCCCCTTGTCTCTTACAATCTGTCTCCTCTTCTGTGTCACTTCTTGAGGGGAGGGTTTGATGAAGAATCTCATTTAGGACGGTTTCAAGGTCTCTCACTTGACAAGTCATCCAGCTGCGGGTCTCTGTGTTAGTTCTCAGAGACAGCAAGCGGAAGCTTCTGAAATGATGCCCGGCTGAGACACTGATCTAATGTTTATTTGTTGTACACAATGATGAACTTCAAAAAGACACATTCACTGAAGCACATCATAGACCCCGACACATTCAACCCCTATGTCTGTCATGCTTTCTCCTCTGACCTGACACTACTCCCTCCCTTTCCCAAACATTCTCCCTTTTGCTTTCACGGTATCTATATAATTGTGTATGAAGTCAGGATGTACACATGAGAGAAAACGGATGGTATTTGCATTCACATAATGATCTTCAGTTCCGTCCGTTTCCTGGAAAGGACATAATTTCATTTTTCTTTGGGGCTTAGTAAGACTCCACTATACACATACAATACAGTCTCATCCTTCCCCCCACTCAGTCATTGTGGGTACTGACACACAAACATGTGCGAGCAGGTCTGTGGTGTGCCAACATCTACTCTCGCAGGCGTTTCCCCAGGAGCGTCACTGCCAGGACACGTGGCAACTCTAGCTTTAGCTTTCTTTAGAGATTTCTACATTTTTGTCCATAGCGGCTGAGCTGATTTTTATGACCACCAGCAGTGTCTAAGGCGACACTTCCCCCGTAGTGTCTTCATCTGTTACTGTGTTTTCTTTGTATGTACATATTCTGCATGCCAGAAGAGAGCACCAAATCTCATTGCAGATTTACAGATGGCTGTGAGCCACCACATGAGTGCTGGGAATTGAACCCTGGTCCCCTGGAAGAACAGCCCGTGCTCTTAACTGCTGAGCCATCTCTCCAGCCCTGCTATTTGTTTTGGTTTTTATTTGTTTTTTTAATTTTTATTTATTTATTGTTTTCAAGACAGGGTTTCTCTGCGGTTGCTTTGTAGCCTGTTCTGGAACTAGCTCTTGCAGACCATGCTGGCCTCGAACTCACAGAGCTCTGCCTGCCTCTGCCTAGAGAGTGCTGGGATTAAAAGCATGCACCACCACCACCCAGTCCTCTATGGGTTTTCTTAATGATAGCCTTTCCACCAAGAAGAGATGGCCTCTTCGTGTAGTTTGAAATTGCATTTCCCCAATGGTTGAGGATGGTGTACAAGTTTTCATCTCTCCATCTGTTATTTGTGCTTCATCTTTTGACAGCTGTCTGTTCACATGGGTTGTTCGGGGGTTGGTAGTTCATTTGGTTAATGTATATATAAAAACTACTGTAGGTCTCAAATGTTTCATACTGGTACAGGATATGCATGTTTCTGTTCTTGTTTAAAATATTGTAGCCATACACCACTGAAAAAGACCACAAGAAAGACTTTTGGTAAGTTTTTATATTGTCTAATAAGCAAGAGAGATTTTGATATATCGTCTAAAAAGCAAGGAAAAAAGAGATGTAAACTATGTTTGCTATGGTTTCTCATACATACAAATACTAAATGTGCTTGTTAAAAAGTTTGTTTATATAAGTTTTCTTGCTAGCATGGAGCTGAGACTTTTAAGCTCTGGTTACTAAATTTGGGTTAACATAAATTCAGATGACTTTTTGGTATACATAATGTTAAAACTGCTATATGCTTTTTTTATTAAAAAGCTGCCTCTAAAATTGTATTATGGATCTCCCTTTGTTAGACCCATGTTTTATTTACTTAAAATCTATGCATGGGTAATTAAAAAACCATAAAGCGTAATTCCAATTAAAATTCTGGATCACCATTTTACTAGAGTTAAAAAATAAATGCCACATGATTTTATTGCCATCTTGATTAAAGGTGACCACGTAGAATGGGCCTAACGAATCTCCAAGATAGTTTAGATTAAGATAAATTTTTAAAAATGCCAGTGCTGCTTTTGTCTATGAGGGCCCTGGCCAGCAAGGGGCCCTGATTCTGTACCAGAAGATCCATTGGAGAGGTCTCTGGCCAGCAAGGGGCCCTGATCCT
>LOJH01053084.1:0-12244 GCA_001685095.1 Ellobius talpinus
TGTTCACCTATGGCCGGAGACATAGCCCCTAGCCGAGCTCTAGTACCTCAGCAGACGTGAGGAGGTAGCGGGTCAGAATAAACCTGCGCACGCCAGAATACAAGGCTGGGCGCCAGGGACAGACTCAGGTCCCTTGCTTCCTGGGCCCGCATTTATTGAGCATCCAGTGTATAGAGGCGGGGCTCGTGGAGAGGAACGCAGCAGGCTGAGAAGAGGCAAGGCCTGCTCCGCAGGAGTTTTTTGCCTTCCTGGGCCAACGTGAGCCTTACTGTGAGATTTCCACCCTCGCTGTGGATGCTCGAGATGGTTACCATCCTAGGATGGCTTGATGCCAAAGGCCCAGGATCAGTCGTTCATGAAAGCCTCTAGCAAATGTTTGCTTCCTTAAATTTTTGTCTCTTGCATGGCCGGTCTTGCTTGGTTCTTGAATTCTTGTATTCCCAGAAAGAACATAAACTGATAAAGTGAATTCTTCATAGGTTTTTGATGAGAGGAGAGGTGTCTTCCTCTTTTGTTTTAAAGTAACAAACTACAAGAAGAAATATACCCATGGCCGTGTCGTCTCAAAGTCAAAGACTTAGAAACCAGGATCAGTTACTGAGTACAGAGCTAACCCAACACTGGGGAAACCAGTAGACAGTTGCCAAAGATCGGTCATGTTCTGGGTGGTCTCGGAGAGTCTGAAGACATTCATTCTTACTGCACAAGACTGTTTTACAATCAGTTCCACCAGGCAGCCCTAGGGGCCTTCCTAGAGAGAGGAGCCAACAGGCAAGGCTGCCCAAGGAAAAGACAGGCAAGTGGCCAGTGGAAAAAAATCCCCCCCACCCGTCCCCCATGCTGGGCATTTCTCAGACTCTGAAAGTAAACTTGTTTGCTTCATTTCAACAATGGGGAAAAAACTTCTGTTTTGAAAATGTCACCCAGAATAAAAATACATTTGCAATGGGGGAAGAAAAGGCAATTAAAGCCTACCCAGAAAAAATATCAAAAGTTATACTCAATATTTGAGTCATATCCTATCTATCTGAGGAAACTGATAAAATATTCTATAGAGAGTTGTTTTATACAGCAAATAAGTAATCCCCCATCTTCTTTCCTGTTTATGCTGGGTGGGGTTAGTATTAAAGGATGAATCTGATTTGACTTAAAATCAAGTCTCACTAAAATTGTCTTTGCAGATCCCAAACAGACCTTGCTTCCTCAGAGGTTGCTGGAGTAGTTGTGAAGATCTACCATGAACCAGATGTAGGGCAAGTTTCAGTCTTACTAAGGTTCTGCCATTTCTATAAGACTGTATTTGAAGGATGGACGGTAAAGACATAACTGTCTCATTGTGTGCTTAGGGTGGGGGTGGAGGGTGGAGCATGGCTTTGCTCTATTAAATGTATTTAGTATTCTTTCCTACCAGGTGACTTACAAGTGAAAACCGTATGCTCTTGGGGGCATTCTGGTTGTGTGTGAAGCCCTATCCCTGACTCTAGTTGCATGTCTCTCTACTTGCTTTCGGTCCTTATGTGGCAGAGGCACGAGCCTGTGTTTGGAGTTTTTCTTCACTCCCTCAGTACTTATTAAGAACCCACCAACTGTGTATGAAGGCTATGTTCCAACACTGTAGATGTATTTCAGATTTGCCTATCCTGTTTTCTTTTTTCTGGGTCACTTTGCGTCTTTATGGCTGAGTTTCATAAAAGACTAATAATAATCCACTTCATCTGTATAGTGCTTTACAGCTTACGGAGCGCTTTCACGAAAATGATCCCATGTGATCCTCCCACATAAACCTCAGTTAGGACTAGTGTGGGAAGCGTCATGGATGAGCAGCAAGAGCCTAGGCCAGGAAGACAGATTGATAAGAGAACCATTCCGAGATGTCCTACATTTAATTGCAAAGGGCCACGGGATGAAAGAAAAGAGAGATGGGAGGGGAGATTAACCGGTAGCAAGCGATGGGCCCCAGAGCACAAAAAACTGTTTTTATGTTCTTGAATGTACTTTAAAAGCTTCACGGAAGCCTGCCCTGACTGCCTAGGTGCCAATGTATCCTTCTTGCAGCCCCAGCCAATCAAGAGGCCCTGGCTTCTTCCCTAGTTGTTCTCCCATCGCAAAGCCTTTGCTGCTTCAGGTAATCCCACCCTTGTTACCAGTACCCAACGTAGACTCAATGTAAATAATATGTATCTAGCAATGTTTGCATTGTAAAGTACTCTGACTTTTTAGAGCTGGGGAATTAACCATCTAGCCCGGACGGTGGTGGCTGTAGAATTTGTTCTAGCACCTAGTCATTTATTTTTCTGCTAGCGTCAGTAATGGTTCAATAAGCCCTTTTATTTCAGAGAGTTCTTACAAGGTCTTGGACGTTTTGGTTTAATAAGATACAACCTGGTATTATTACAGATGAACAAGCTGAGCCCCCACTCGGTGGCTTGAGTAAATTGTTCATGGTCAGCAAACTCATTAACGAGTCCACGAATCTTTACAGTTTTCTGAACTGTTGAAAGCAGCATACTGTATCCACATGTATGTAAATCATGCTCAGATCAGAAAGCCGAAATCTCAAACCCAGGCATATGTTGATTCCCCCAAAGGAAGAAAGGATGAGAATATCTCAGTTTTCTGAGAAGTATAAGTAATAAAAATTCCAACTATATTAAATTGGTCCACAATTAATTCCTGTGGGGATGAGGAAATTATAGTTCTAATATTAAAAGCTAGGATTCCTAGACTACAGACAGAATCTCTTTGGTTTTATTTCATATGATTCTCAGAATTATATTTTTCTGATGATTTTTTTAATCAGAAAAGAGTTCTCACCCCTTAGTCAAATGTTTATCATACTACACTACACAGACATTTTACGTCATATTTTTAACTTTAAAGGTACTTTGATTATCTTGCATACTCCATGGAAGGAACATCTGCAAAGTCTTCTACTTCTAGAGAATAGGGATTCATGACGTGGTGAAGAAGATCCCAGCTCTCATCCATCATGGGCTTTAGGTAGGTGATTTCAATTTTCCTCTTTCTTTCTCTATGTCTGTAAAAGATAATCCCTCAACTGATTTTTTTCTTATATATTTTGTGCATGTCTCTCAGATCACCAGTGCTGTGGTCCTCAAGCATTATTACCTATAGAACTACCTGAGATGCTTTATATTTATATTTAAAATTTAGATCCTGGAGTTCCATTTCTGAAATCCCTATCTCAATAAGTCTGAGGTGGCGCCTAGGGATCATTTTTAGAATGATTTTTTAGAATGATTTAGATTTCTCCCTCAAGTGATTCCTAATATTCTTTGGAATGTAAGCTCCTTGAAGAAAAGGTTTCCTTTGTATCCCAAAAAGTCAAGAATGGCCCTTGTCCTCTGGTTGTCATTGTATTTGTTAACTAATCTCACCTATGGAGGAGCAAGAGCTTAATCAAGTTATATATAAAACCTCTTCCTATCTCTGCCATTTGGGCTTTTTCCTAAGACAAATTTTCCACTTGATTATTCTAGAAAATATTTAAGATTCAGTGAGTTCAAGAAGATAATGTCATCAAGTAAAGTTCTATGACAAAATGATACTGATTTTGAACCAACAAATGGGAGACTTATTGGCCAACAGGCATTTATGAGAAGAGAATATACCCAATGTTTTTGGCATCCCAACCAGAAAAAAGTACTTGGCTAACTTTTGTGTCTCACTTTGTTATTTTGGAGGGTTCATGAAAAATTAATTTTCCTATGTAAAATTTTGAAGTGCAAGAGATGAGATGAAAAAAAAAAGAGATGAGATGACTCAGGAAGAAATGAGATTTTTATATACGTTTAAGAGAAAGGACCTGCCTGAAGAAGCATATAATGTTTCCATGTCACTGAATTGAACTCTTAAGTTATAAAAATCCATTATATGGTCAGTTGTTAACATTATTTGTTGAATATACTTTGATGGCTCAGGTACTGTAGGCCCATATTTCTATATAGTGTGGCAGCCAGGCTCTGAAGACATAGGCCCCACCTGAGGTGGTCAAGTAGCCCTGTAGACAGGCTGTCACTGCCCTAACAAAGGGCCAGGACGTTGTTGCTCCTTTCTTTGTAATTTAGAAGATGTCTTATGGAGATGCTGATTCAAGCCTACATGACAGCAGACAGGTAGATGAGGATGTGACAAAACGCCATTCACCTGGTTACCTAGGAGACAGAATGCTAGTGTATTTCCCACTCAGTTTATGTGTTGGTATAAAAGCTGTTTGGAGAATAAACGAGGAATTCTTCAGGATGTGAACTCTGGACTTCATGAGGGACCACTGAGAATCTCCCTTCCGACAAAGCCATGTGAGTTGTGGCTTTATTCCCGTGCCTCCAGCTGGTCCAGAGAGAGTTTATGTTGGGGTCTGGTCGAGAGAAATAATTGAGGGGCCTAGCTAGCACCAGATCCCGACAAGGTACGCCCAAATAGAATGTGCTTTGTGATTTTAAATTTTTAATTACTTGTCAGTTAGGATAGCAAAGGAATCCCACAGTGATGCCTTTGGAGTATTGGAAGGGGCAAGAATTAGCGCTTTCTTGCAAGATTGACCAAGAGCTGAACTTGACATTAAAGTCTGTCCTAATATGAGGGCATTGCCTAACTGTCATGGTTTTGTGTTGGAAGTTTCTTGGGAAATCTTTTGTCAGAAGCTTAGATTTTTATTTGTTATGATGGAAATAACAACAAACATTCTTCAACCTATCTTGACTGGGTTGACAGAATGAATTTTCACATACACGTTTCCAAGTAATTTATGTAAAACTTACTTTGTTCTTCAGAAGACAGGGGATCTCTAAACACAGGTTTCTTGCATCCTCATATCTCCTGCCTCCATAGAACCTTTTGCACACACGCAACTCACACTTTTTACACATTAGCTCCTTAGTCTTCTGTAACCTTCAAAGATCAAAACCTTATTTATCATCACAATGTTCTTTGCAAGTAGAATTCTTTTTTTAACTAATGTTTTCTTCTTTTTCTAATTTTTAAAGTTATTTTATGTGTTTAAGTGTTTTGCCTGTATGTATATATAGGGACCATGTGTGTTCCTGCTGCCCACCAAAGTTAAAAGAGTTGCATCAGATTGCCCTGGAACTGGAGTTGGAGATTGTTGTGAGCCACCATGGGGGTTCTGGGAGGTGACCCAAAGTCCTCTGCAAGAGCAGTAAGTGCTTGTAACCACTGAGCCAGCTCTCCAGCCCAAGTAGAACTGTCTTTGTTCCTCCTAAAAGGTGGATTTTTATCTGACCAGTGTGCCTGATCTGTACAAATGGAAACTGGAGGGAGTAGAGGCTGCCAATTAGCTGAGACTTACTAAGTGAATCGAAGGTGATTGTCTAGACTAAGCATTTTGAATTTTGTTTGGGTGCTCCAAAGCAAGTGTGCTCTGGGGTGTTCTATAGGTCTGCCAGGTACTAAGGACATGCGTTCCATTGAGGCAGTGTGGCTTCTTAGTTTATATGTAGGCATGTATCTCTTCCTCCAGAGGCCTACAAAATCCTGGTCTGTATGACAGAGAAGAACATTTTTATGAAATTCCTATGTGTATGATGAAAAACAGATATAAGACTGGCAGAGGACAATTCAGATCAACACAATTGTAAACAGATACCCTATCCTCAAGGTGTTTGGCTGTTATAATTTAGAACTTGAAGTAAAAGGAATTTTCACTGACCTTCTTAAGCTGTCATTTAGTCTGCCAACTTTCTCCCTGGTTACTCTAGACTCTGGAGAGGGATAAGAGCAGAAAGAACTCTGGTCTAGTCACATATAATATAAATGAAAGACAGTGCTGGTTTTTAATGACCAAAGAGAAGACATATATAAATCTTTTTTGTTTTTAATGTTTTTGTTGTTGTTTTCATTTGTTTATTTTTGGAGACAGGGTTTCTCTGTGTAGCCCTGGCTGTTCCGGAACTTGCTCTGTAGACCAGGCCTCAAATTCAGAGATCCATCTGCCTCTGCCTCCCAAGTGCTGGGATTAAAGGCACGCACCACCACCACCCGGCTATATATACAAGTCTTAATCAAAGCATGCAATATGATGTCTTAATGATGATTCTGAAATTGATGGGGTCATTGTGCAATGACATGCTTTTAAAAATTCAGTAGTAGGAGAGATGGGAGTGATTGGAAGAGAACTAAAAGGGACAGAGTTAGGGACTGGCCAATGACCATTCTTTCTTTGCTTATATTATCTCTGCCTCTTTTTGAGAATGGAGAGATGCCAGTCATTTTTAGTCAGAAGTGGAGACGTTTGTGCCTGCTCTGATTTACTTATATACTTGACTTTATCCCTTCATAAATATTTCCCTTATAAACATCTCATTTTTTTTAAATACATGAATTCATTTAATGTTTATGGGTTGCTTACCATATGTCAGGCAATGTTAGATGCCAGAGATACAACACATATAGTTCTCTGCCATCCTGGTACATATAGTCTCTGACTTTTGAACTGAAACAATCTTTCACGCATTAATTGGTTTGATCCTCATAACTGTCTTTCAGAATTTTATTTTATACACAATGAAGTTAAGACCAGAGAAGTTCAAGTGGTTTATCCCAGATCACACAGCTTATCCTTTACTTGGTTGGGCTATACACCCTTTTTTTCCCCCTACACTCCAGGATAATAGAGTTTCTGCAGCATTTGCTACTGATTTAGATCTAATTTTGAAATATTTTTAGGCAATGTTTTGCTCTCTCGCTCAGGCTGCCCTTGAACTGCCTATCCTTCTGTCTCTACCTCTCGAGCACTGAGATTACTGGCAAGTGACACCATGCCCAGTTTCTAAGTTAGTTTTCTGAATAGAACTAAGGCTGATGATTTTCTTGAGTTCTTATTCAGCAGTCTTCTCCTCCCTTTGTCAGATGTTATTGAGCATCATGAATGAACAAACATCTTTTGTTGTTTAGTTTATGAGACAGGTTGACCTCATATTCCAGACAGTCCTCCTGCATCCACCTGTCTTGCTGAGATTTTAGGCTGGAGCCACCGTGCCCTGCCATAAATAAATTTATTCCAAGAAATTAATGATCCTATGGTATTTATTACACCAAATCATTTATAGGTCTTAAAAAGATTAGATTATCTTTGTAATGTGTATTTATTAGAATATTATACATACTTTGTGGCACCCTCCCCATAAAAGTGCCAACCTGAGATCAGGAGTCCAGAAATCGGGAAAACAGATGGAGCTCTTTAAATCAAGTCTGATTTTGCTTTAGAAATGTAACACCTTGGTGAGCACGACAGGCCAATATTGTGAGAAGGCTAGGTTTGACTTTGATTCCAACTTGGAAGTGGTGCTACTTCTAGAAATGCTGAGGGGTTTTGTTTGTTTGTTTCTTATCATGAAAGTTTTCCTCCAGATTGCAGTTATAACCCTTTCAGTGCAGTAGGCAGATAACAGTCAGCAATTACCACCCACTTGATTCGGAAGAATTTCCTTATGGGTAAATGAGTGTGTACCCTCCTTGGGAGTGAAAGAATAGCTGAAGGAGTCACAGATCCAGGAGTGCACATATGCAGGTAATTAAGGGGCACACACACTTAACGAAGGGTTTGCCGCTATTCAGGAGCCTCAGATTCTCCTTGGCACTGGCCATCACTGTTCCCATTATTTCTTGTTCCTTCCCTGCTTGCTGAAAGGGATGGAAGGATTCAGCATGATGCTTCCACATTAGAGACACCAGTGCTCTGAGCATGAAGGAACAAAAATGTAAGGGTGTAACTAAGGGTGCTCAGAAATCTAGGTTTTCAGGCATCCTGTAATATATGTTACAGGAGTCATGTAATTTATGTTAGAATGCTGGAACTCCAGTCAGAGAACTTAACATGAACAATGTAATTAGCTTGGCACCAGGACACATCCCTGTAATCCCAGCTCTTGGAAGGCTGAGAACAGAAGGGTCCTGAGTTTGCGGTCAGCCTGGACTACGTAGAGAGTCCTGTCTCTAAAAAACGAAACAAAACAAAAACCAAACAAGCAAGCAAACAATGACAAAATAACTTGCTTCATATCAAAATGAGCATACATCTACATGTTTAAGTTGTAATCAGTGTTTACTGTACACACAAAAAAGTTATTATTTCACTATGAAAGTAATCTGCTACTATAAAGAAAGGCAGAACCACACAGAAAACGTGTGTTCTCTACTCTATTGTGACTAAGCAGTGACATTTCAGAATCCCTTAGGGGCAAAGACAATTTGCTATTGAATCTGGAGCCAGCTGCACTCTCCCCTCCTCAGATAGCTATTTAGTAATCAGCTTTTCATGGCTAGCTGGCATCATTGTAATCACTGAGATAAACCAGCATCATGAGAGCGTGCTGAGAGGATCACACATGAAACAGAACTCAGCTAGCTGGTGGTAAGTTAGTCACATAGGGCATTTCCTGTCTTTACAACTGGGCTGGTTAGCTCCCTAGGATGTGTAATCCTTGTCACAGATTCTGGATTAATACAGGCCATGAACGTGGAAAATCCAAGCGTTTTCTTGGTTTCTGGGCATCAAATCAATCCGGGCTGGTCCTTTAGTATCAATTTCTTTCAGGTTCTCTGTATCTACCTTTGACCCTGCTTTGGGATTATAGATCTTCCTTGATCTCTTCAACTCTGTGGAAATGAGAGACCCTGTTAGCCAGTCTGTGTGACTAGATATCTCTTCTCTATAAGCTGCATCTCTGATGTCCATCATCTGTTTATCTGGTCCTTTGCTCACAATGTATTTTGAGGCTATTTAATCTTCCCCTTCCCAACTTCACATTCTCTTTAAAAAAATATTTCTTTTTATATTCCATTGAATTCAAATTTTGTTGCTCATATAAGCGCAGTATGGGGTCACCCACTGGAGCATGGTTGATACACCAGGGACCAACCATACCCCTAAAGAAAAGTGACCCTTCCTCCCCTTGTAGCCATCAATTGCCAATAGCTCCTTAGCCAGGGTGGAGGCTTGTGAGACCTGCCCTCCTCTCTATTCTGGATGTTGATCTCTTGGTCTTGGCACTAGAGAAAAAAAAACATTTCAACACAAAAACTGTTATTAGAGACAAGGAGGATCACTTTATAACATCATAAGAAAGATATAATATATATATAACATTTAAGCATATAAGTTACTAATATACATGAACCTAACAACTGAGTGTCAAAACACATGAATTAAAAACTAGCAAAACAGACAATTCAATAGCAGCAGGCCTCAATGTCCTATCCTCAGCAATGGATAAAGTAACTGGGTGGAAGATCAACAAGGAGACATCAGACATGAACAGCATCTTAGTCATACAGGCCTACTAATGTTTATAGAACACTCCACTCCAGCAGTGGGACCCCATTTTCTTGAGCACACAAGCAATATCCTCTGGGCTAGATCAATGGTAGATCACAAAATGAGCCCCACTAAGCTGAAAGGGCTTCACATCAACAGAGTACTCCTGTAGCCACAACATACTTATATTAAACATCAAGGGCTGGTAGTATAGCTTAGTGGCGTGAGGCATGGCAATCAAGCACAGCTACCCAATGAGCTGGTAGAGTTTGTCCAGTGTGCATGAAATCCTGGGTTCAATCCCCAGCATCATATAAACCAAGTATGGGGGAACACATCCATGATCCCAGCACTTGTGAGTTAGACCTTGGAGGATCAGCCGTTCAAGGCCATCCTTGGCTACAGGGCAAGCTTAAGGCCAGTTCAGGATATATGAGACTATGTTTTAATAAAACAGAACAGAACAAAACAAAAATAACAAGAAAATGTGAGCACTGCACAAATATATGAAAAATAAATGCTATGCTTCTGTTTTTTATGACTTTCAGAAGAGTGCGATGTAGGGTGTGCGTTAAGAGAAGGACACAGAGAGAATGAGAGAGCACCAGAAAGCTTTCGGCCTGGGAACCTTTCAGAGATTTGTGCTAGGAACTGGGTGAGGCGTGGGGAGGGACCTGGGCTTGTTAGTTCAGGTGTCCCACCTGGGGTCCAGATGCCTCCCCTCAGTTTCAGTCACTGACTCACGTCCAGCCTTTTGGTGAAGGTGTGCATGTAGGAGATGAAGAAACAGAGTTCCCCTCTAGCATTCCTAGTCTCCAGAGAGGACTCCTTGGAACTGCGCCTCTGGGGCCCAGCCCCACCTGACTAGTTACTATTGCTTGTTCTCATTGTTTCTTCTGCAAAGAAGTAACCGTAAAGTTATCTAGGAGCAAGACCAGAGATCAGAGTCCCCAATAACAAGCTACTAAATAAGCAATGGGCTAAGATAGACAAGGTGGTACATACCTATTATCCTAGCAGTCTGTGACTGACACAGGATGATGGCCAGAAATTAGAGGCCAGCCTAGGCTCCATGATGAGAGCCCACTTAAAGAAACAAACAAAACAATTTAAGAATGGTCCAACGAAGAAATGACGAAGAAAACTAGAAAATACTTTGAAATAAATGACAATGAAAGCGCAGTATGCTAGAGTCTGCGACATCCAGCTAATACGCTGCATGGTGGGAAAGAGAGCTTTATAAATTCCAGCACTTAGAAAAGAAGGAAAAAATTCTAAAGTTATTATCTGAGTTTTCTACTATAAGATGATGAAGGAGAAGAGCAAAGTAAACACAAAGCAAGAAGATGAGGAAAATAAGATTCAAGAATGAAGTAGATAGCAGAAAATGGGCTGGAGAGATGGTCCAGTGATTAAGAGCATCCACATGGCAACTCACATCTGTAACTCCAGGGGACCTGATACCCTCTTCTGGTCTCCTCATACGCATGCACATAAATAAGAATAAATTAAAAAAAAAAGCCAGGCAGGCAGATCTCTGTGAGTTTGAGGCCAGTTAGTTCCAGGACAGCCAAGGCTATACAGAGAAACCCTGTCTCAAAAAATAAAAACAAAAACAAGCAAACAAAAAAGTGGAAAACTGGCTGAAAGAAATTAATAAAAGATTGCGTTTTTTGAAAAGGTCAACTAAATTGATAAACATCTAGTTATACTGGACTAGGATGAATAATTAAATTACTAAAATCAGAAATTAAAGAAAGAATAATGCTGCCAGCCATAGGGAAATAAAAGATATTATAAATGAATACAATGGATAACTATATGTCAACAAATTATATGATCTGTTATAAAACTAGACAGAGTAGTGGAGCTGGATAACTAGGTAAATTGATAAACTAATTTGCTAAAAAAATTTCAAAAGGTCTGACTCAATTTGTAATAAAGAGATAGACTTAGAAGTTTAAAATTATCCAACCAATGGTCTAGGCAACTTCATTAAAACATTCTACCAAGGAGACCCTTACAGAATACCACAACCAATAAAAATGCAGCAAACAAGAGACTGTAGTACCCAGTTCCAGCTTACACATCTACAATGCAATCCCTGCACCCGAGCCTCAGGGATCATTGCAGAAGAGCTGGAAAGATTGTAAGAGCCAGGGAAACAGGAAGTTTGCTGTGAAATTTTGTCTCTAGAAATGACAGAGAGCCTATACCCATAAAATCTCATCAACGTGGCTGCCTAAAAGAGATCTGACCAACCAAGACACCAATGGACATGCTAACAAGGAAGGGGAAAAGCTCTCTGGTCTTCAGCTGTAGACAAAGAACTATGAGCAACTGGGGAATGCTGAGAGTGAGAGAAATGGTCTTCCCAGAGAAGAGCATCCCCAACTGGTATCCAACACCAAGTGATCAACCCTGAGATTATGTACATACAGATAGCATTATACGGGCTGAGCAGGTTATATTTATGTATTTAGGAATTCACACACACACACATGCGCATGCACACACCCCCACACACACGTTATAACAACTAAAGAAAAAGACACCAAGAATTTGAGAGAGAGCAAGGCAGGCTGCATATCACAGGGAGGAAAGGGAAGGGGGATGATGTAATTATGATTTCAAAAAAATAAAAAAAGTATAAGAAAATAAATTCTACTGAGTAGATAAATAATTTCTAGGATTAATATTGTTAAGAAATTAAAATCACCCTCAAGAACCTGCAGATTTAATGCTATATCTGTCCAAATCTTAATGGGAACGTTTGCAGAAACAGAAAATCTCTTCAGAAAATTCTTGTGGGATTTCAAGAGCCTCTAACTATTCCACATGATTTTGGAAAATAGCAAAGCTGATGTTAACATTTCTTATTTCAAAACTTGCTATAGGGGGCTGGAGAGATGGCTCAGTGGTTAAGATCATTGCCTGCTCTTCCAAAGG
>LOJH01053086.1:0-12243 GCA_001685095.1 Ellobius talpinus
CCTCCCCTCCCTTGTCTGTGGAGCCTAAATTGAAAACTCATCAAAATGTAATCCAAGAGCAGTTTGGCCGGCAGAGCTGCTGAGAAGGGGCTCGGTGGGAATAAAGGCCCCCCGCCACTTTTACACCAGGGCCAGAGCTTGGGGAGCCGGGTCACAGGCAGCCTTAGGGGGGAAAGTGAGAAGTGAGCCGGCAGATGGGCTGCTCCACGCGGCCCTATAACCTGATGCCTCCGAAGAGGGGCCCTAGCAACCGGCCGGAGGACGCCGCTGCTCCGGAGGTGGCGACCCCACCTCGAAGGCCTCGCCCCTGGCCCAGGATTTCAAACGGTGCTGGGGCCAGAGCTCATCACTCTCTGACCCCCATGTGCCCTCTCCAGCTCAAAGGGATTTCCAAGACACAGAGGGCAGGACTGGCTCGGCTTGCAAGGCTTAGGGAATTTGGCACTGAAGAAGGCAGCCCTCTGGCTGCCCCACCCTGCCCTGCCCTGGATGCCCCTCTGCTCTACCTCCTTCTGGCTAAGGCCCGTCCTGGACTCACTCCCCTTTCTTCCCAGCAGGCCCTGAGTCCTAGGAAGGTGTGTGGTATTGACTACTTTTTGTTCCCAGGCTTTGACGCCGGTTAGGGGCTAGCTTGGAGGCTCGACCTGTGCAGAAGTCACAACTGGTCTCTTGCATTCCCTCTTCCCAATGTACCCCAGCTAAGGCAGGAATGGCCTGCCACTCTACAAGCCTCACCCCACACCCTTTAACCTGTCTGTGATGGGCTTGGGGGACACAGGCTTCCAGTTTGAGGGGCTTTAGAGCTTTAACTGGGAGTAACAGCTACATGGCTCTGACTGTGCACATCTGCATACGCAGCTCTGTGGCAGACAGCCACAGCTCTTTGTTCTGAAGAGGGGTCAGTGGGGAGGGCTTATCTTAAACTTTTTTGTTTTAATTGAGACCTTCGGTAAACAAACAAACCAACACACAAATGTGCGTGCGCGCACACATGCGCACACACACACACGCACACACACACACTTCAACCCAGCATGCACACACATAATTAAAGCAAAAGATTCAAAGTCCTACTCCCTTTATCCTCTGGGATGCCCTCCCGTAATTCCTATCTTGACATCATTGTTTGACCACTGGTCAGTTTCATCCCTGCATTTGCTGGCTTCACCCCTGCATTGTTTTCATAGCCTACCAAGCGGTTGTGCTCAACACTCTTCGGCATCAGACCCAGCCTCAGAATGTGTAAAAGGGCAGAGTCTGAGCCTGAGCTACACACAGTGATGCTGCACACCTATAATCCCAGCATTTGATGGTAGAGGCAGGGGAATCAGGAGTCTAAGGCCGGCCTTAGCTACATAGTGAGCTGGAGACCAACCTAGGCTACATAAGATTCTGTGGTCTTGAGTTCCAGACTGAGCTGGAAACATTAGGTTGACCACAGTGGTTAGTTCAAGGTGGGACCTCCCAAGGTCACCTTTTCCCCTTCCATTTCCTCCTGTCTTAATTAACTCTCTGGGTGGAGGAGTGTGGATATCAGGTCTGGGTTGCCTGTCTTTTAATTGAAGTGTGAATTTGCTGCTGCAGAGAGTGAGAGCCTTGCCCTTCTGGAGTCTTCCTAACCTGATTAGCACTGGATTGGGGGATGTGGGTGTCATAGGCAGAGTGCTGCCTCTTGTGACAGGCAGGTGAGCCAGGGCCCAAGCTTCTTCACTTGCCTCCTCCTGCCCACCAGCCACCAGGCAACACCTGCTCCAGTGGGCTTGCAAGACACTGACCCATTCTCTGGACCCTTCTGCTTCATCCTGACGATCAAGAGCCACCTACTTCCTGTGACACTTCTGCTCACACACCATACCTGTGGGATGACCATTCAGCCCCTCAGTTTGATATGCCAGGCCACCCAGGAGCTGGTGCCAGGCACTGCCTGATCCTTACTTCCCTGCCTCTGGTCAGGTGCCAGGGCAGAGTTGGACAACCAGAACTTGAAAAGGACAGTAAAGATACATCTCTGAAGCAATCCTGTCTTCAGTTCCAACCCCTTGCCCTTTCTGCCTCTTACAGCTCTGTCATAGGACCAAGTTGGCTTGGCAACACTCTGGAAATGAGCAGAGAGGCTCATGGCCTGGTCTTATCACTCACTAGCTAAGTGACTTTCAGTAAATGACTTCCTCTTCCTGGCCTCATTTTCCTTGCTTGTTAAGTGGGGGACAGCCCCCTATTCTGTCTGTCCATGCATTGAGACTTCCTGATCTATCTGCCCATGCATTGAGACCCCTATTCTATCTGTGCATGCACTGAGACCCCCATTATATCTGCCCATACATTGAGACCCCATATTCTATCAGCCCATGCTTCGAGGCCCCCTGTTATGTCTGCCCATGCATTGAGGCCCCCTATTCTGTCTGCCCATGCATTGAGGCCCCCTGTTCCATCTGTCTATGCATTGAGGCACCTGTGAAGCACTTGGCATATTCCCCAGAACCACTTTTGACCAGAGGCCTAGGGTGCACCAACAATTCTCTTCTAAGATCCCTCCACCAACTGCCCGCCTTACCTTCCTGTGAGTCATGGTCTTTGGCCTCCGTCTCCATTTCCTGGGTTTGCTTTTCTGAATGCCTTGGTTCCTTGTCCTTGCTAGGGCAGCACCCCACACTTGAGTCACAGGCTGGCACAGCAGCCCTGTCTAGGAACTGCTCTGCTGGGCCATGGCTTTAGAAGCTCCCTTCCTCAAACAGGCTTTAAGTCCCCAACTATGACTTCAGCAAGCTCCTTTCCTCTTTTCCTCCATCCTCCTTAGCTCTTTGTTCTCTGTCCTTATCTACAAATGCAGAATGTGTGTAAATGACAGTCCCCATTCACAGCCTCTCTACTAAACAACCCAGCAGAGAGACAGTATAGCTCTCTCCCTGATTACCCCAAAGACAGAATGGAATCAAAGGTGGTGAGTGGTGTGTGTGTGTGTGTGTGTGTGTGTTTTCACAGGAGGGCACACCTTAGGATATTTTCTTAGAAGCTATATGGTGGACTAAGGGACTGCTTATTTTTTTGGCATATTCAGTTATCTACCAACACCTGTGTGCCATGGAAGCCTGTGGGGGTTCTTCTGCCCCCTGACAGGCACATCCCTTGGGCGGTTGGAGTAACTCTGGGAACACCTCCCCACTGGGGTTGCCAGAGGTGTGCAACTGGCCTTGTGTCCTTGTGACAGTTTACACAGCCGTTCTTTCTTGGTTTATTGATAGGCAAGTGGAGGCACTGCTGACCACAGGGAGTTCAGAGTTGACACAGAGAGAGCATTCAGCAAAAGGTGCACTGGCTTTCCTCCCTGGATGCTCTCGCACAGTGACAACAATGAATGCTGATTGACCCTGCACTGTGCCTCGCTCGAGATAATCACCTACTACATGCGAGCCACACTGGGGAAATAGGCACAGGGAGACCAAGCCACTGGCCTGGCTCACCCATCAGAAGAGCCAGGGAGAATCAACTCCCAGATCTCGATGTGAGGTCACAATACTATGTCAAATGGAAACAACAGTAGTTGTGCAACTCCAACTGTTTCTGGCTTCTGCGTTGATGTGAAAACTAGTGCCATTTCAAAATACTCAGGATTTGGTCACGTGGCTTTATGTTCCTCTTGGTACCCAAATGACTTCAAAGGGAAGTGTTATGTATTTGTTTTCTTTTTGTTGAACCACCTTGACCAAAGGCAACTGGAAGGAAGGGGTTTATCTGAGTTTACAGTTTTTCAGGGGATCTAGCCTATCATGCAGGAGAAAGTACGACAGCCGGAGAGTGAAGCTGCCCTGGAGTGGAAAAGCAGAGAGGTTTCATCTGAACACAGGAAGCAGTGAGAGAGAGAGAGGAGGAAGTGAGGTCAGGCTGCAAACCCTCAGAGTCTACCCAACTGACACACTTCCTCCAGCATGGCTTCACCACTCCAAGGCTCCACAACCTTCCCAAACTGAATCACTGACCAGGGACAAAGCATTCAAATGTAAGAGCCTATGCGGGTGTGGGGTGGGGGTGGCTTTTCGAACCACATGCGTGGTCTGCCTCCTGGACCCTGCCGTGACTGACATGACCAGCCTTGCATCACATCGCTCCCCTGTGCCCTGACCACAGGAGACTGCTCACCCACCAAGCAAGGTAAACTTGGTGTCACCTTAGAAAAGAGAGGTACAGAAGTGCAAGTGCTAAGATTGCACTGAGTGTTTAATCCCAGGAAGGCAGGAGCAAGGGGAAAGGGTGGAGACAGGTGAGGAGGGAGATGGAGGTTGGAAGAGCATTAGACATGTCCTGCGTAGTCACCAGCTCAGCTGGCTGCTAACTCTGCAAGACTTTGGCAGAGGCTGCAAGAGCATCACAGTCCAGAGGAGGAAGGGAGAAGAATGCATTGTCTGGCTCTGTCTTCCCTTGGTTGAAGGTCATCCCCACACCGCTTTGATTTTCCTCTCCTTCTCAGTAGTTCCGCTGGGCCTTCAGATGTCACCAGGAAGCAGTTCCCAAGCCTTCACTAGCAGCATCTGCAGCCAAGGCATGGTATCCTGGGAGAATCAACGTGCCCTGAGAGCGTCCCAGACCTCACAGTCCTGAAGGAGTGAGCGAGGTCATGTGCATGCGTGGGATGGTCTTGGGCAGGGAATGATATATGTGACTGAAGGTACCAGAAATAGTGTCTGCATGCCAGAAAGCATGTGTAGACGTGGCTAGTGGTACATTAATGTCTAAGAACTGTATGCAAAATTCCCATCTATATACCAATCTTCTATGTGCCTGTTAAAATCACCATATATCCATCATTCCTCCACCCATTATGAAATGCCAGGCTCTTTGGATACAGGGATGACTTAGACAGTCCCTTGGGTAGCTCTCAGTCGCCCAGAGAAGTGGACCCACTAAAAGTAACACGACATAGTGTGATAGGCTCAGTTATAGAATAATACCTAGGGTACAGAGAGAGTACCAGGGAATGACATTATTTGAAGCAACAATGGCAAACAATTGTTTTCTGCAGAATTTCTTAACATACGAAACACAGCCTCTCTTCATGAGACCCACAGGAGCCAGGTTTCATCCGTTCCTAGTCTGTGGCTTTTTCCTCATCATCTAAGCTGGTGGCCCTTCTGCACATGGCAGGGTGAAAGGGGGTGGGGACGGGACAGCAGACATGCCATGGTCCTCTGAAGGAGCTTTCTGGAAGCTACCATGAGTAGATCCTTTCATTTGTACTGCATTGGTCAGACAGGAACTGCAACTGAAACCCAGCAGGGTAGTTCTTCTCTTGGCCACTTACCCAACGGGCAGTTCTGTTACCTTGAGAGAAGAGACTGTCAGCAGCCTCTGCCACAGACACACAGTACACTAACACAAGGTGGGGGTGGTAATTGGGGAAGTTTCCTGGATAATATGGCTATCTATGGCTGGCCTTGGGACTCACAAGGTGGTGGTGGTGGTTGTGGTGATGGTTGTGATGGTATGGTGGGGGTAGTAGTAGTATTGGTGGTGGTGGTTGTGGTGGTGGGAGTGGTGGTATTGGTGGAGGTGATGGTGGTATTGGTGGAGGTGGTGGTGGTGGTGATGGTAGAGGTGGTGGTTTTATGGAGATTTTGTTGTTGTTGTTTATTTTGAGACAGGGTCTCACTGTGTAGCCCTGGCTGGCCTTGGAACTCACAATGCAAACCAAGCTGTACTCAAACTCACAAAGATCTGCGTACATTTGCCTCCTGAGTGCCAAGATTAAAGGCATGTGCCACAATATCCAGCTACCCAAATGTCTTTAAAGATGGATGGGTGAGGCTGGACAGATGGTTCACTTGTTCAAGAGCCCTTATTGTCCTTGCAGAGAACTTGGGTTTGACTCCCATCACCCACACAGTGGTTCACAGACATACTTAACTCCAGTTCCAAGGATTCCAGTGTCTGACTCCCAAAGGCACCATCATGCATGTTGTATACATACATACTTATTGGCAGGCAAAGCACTCACACATAAAATAAAACTAATAATTATCAAAAAAGAATAAAATAATAAGATGGATAGGGGCCTTGAGCGATCACTCAGAAGTTAAGAGTACTTGTTGCTCTTGCAGAGGACCCAGGTTCAATTCCCAGCACCCACAGGGTGGCTCACAATTATCCGTAACTCCAGTTCCAGGGTATTTGATATCCTTTTTTGGCCTTCTTGGGAGTACCAGGCACACACACACACACGGTACACATACATACACACGTAGGCAAAACATCTATACACATAAAATAGATTAAATAAATGTAAAGATATTTTTATAGAGGAGGGAAAAACTGTACTGAGGGGCTGTTAGCAGAACAAAGGGCCACAGTACAGAAGCATGCTTGCATGAGAATGCACGCGTGTGAGCATCTGTTATGTGTGTGGGGTACTGCTGAGAGCTGACTCATGGAGGAAGGATAAGTCGCAGCTCTTAGCCTGGTAACATCTCAGGAAAGAATTCTGCTTTATCCCCAGGGAGGGGGCAGTGGGGAGCCCTTGGCTTGTTAGGAAGTTAAAGCTGAATTACAGCGGGGAAAGGGAAGGAAACCTCTTGGATTGCTGGGCTGAGGACACATGTGGGGAGAGAGGTAGGGTGAAGGTAGGATGATCAGGGTGGAGAGAACAATGGGAACGAGAGGGGACTGAAGAATGGGCTGGATATAAGGTTGGGGCCTAAGCTTAGATGCACGTGTAAATATCAGTGTGTCTGTGAGGTTTTGGAAGTGGGGCCTTAGTGGATGACAGCTGGATCTGGAGTGTGGCTCTGAGCAGGACAGCTGGAGGTAGTGACAGGTGAGCCTGGTCGGGTGGTCAGCTCTTCAGGTGCTGGCCTGGTTCTGCTAGCAGATCCCCAGCTCTCCAGATGGGGAGGAAAGTCGGGTCTACTTTGCCGCGCTGCTCCAGAACAGACAGTTGTGGTCTGTGCCTGTCTGTGGTGACTGCCATGGCTGCTGTCATCCTCACAGTCATCCCTGGTCTAGTCCCTGGGTGGGAGGCACATCTCCCAGCAGGTGGAGAGCACAGGCCTCTTAAGCCACAGTGAAGAACTGTGGGTCAGTTGCCAGTGCCTGTGGTCCCCTAGCATGTGGGTCACTAGGAAACCAGGGAGGCCTGTGCCTGGAGGAAAGCTCTCTGCACGGTGGGCCAGGCACCGGGGCTGCTCTCCCGGTGCCCCCAGGGATAATAAGGATTCAGAAAGTACTCCAGCCTGAAAGAGGCTTTAGTTCCTTGTTCGGGAGCTTAGAAGAGGCAAACAGAGGCCTTTCTCCTGTGGGGATCAGTGTGAATCCCAGAAAATCCCATTATTTCCCTTTGAGATCAGTGGCCTGCTCTTGAGAGTTTTCTCTTCCCCAAGGCAACAGCTATCTCTTTGCTCTGTATGAGTGAGCATCCTGCCCCTGTGTAGCCCCAAAGGTAAGGGGTGGGAATGGGGCCACTGGTGAACACCAGCTGACATGTTTCCTTTCAGCTTTCTCATTGAGCAGAGTTATTAAGAGAGAAACCATTATCACCCCATACTCCTGTGGGAAGACAATGGTGGGGTTAGGGGTGGGAGGGTAGGGATGAGGTGGGGAAAATACTAGAGGAAAACAACAGATTCTTGATGCTCTTCTCTTCTAGGAGGATGCCTTCTAATTCTCTAGTTCTTGTCTGGAGGGTCACTTCGCACCAGGGTTCTCAGCAGGTGGGACAAACAGCAGCAGGGAAGGACAGCCATGCAGGTGATAGCTGGCATTGACCGAGCCTTTACCGTGGAACCTGGTGCTGGGTTAAGCTTCCCAATGGTGTATGTGTAGCCACCATGAAAAAGACTGCTATGTCCATTTGACAGATGAGACTGAAGCACAGAGAAGCCTAGTCACAGAAAGATCTGTGACAAGTGGAAGAGAGATATGAGGGGTCAGGCCACAGCCTCCAACAATCTGCAGTTGTGGGGCCTTGGCTCAGGTGGAGAACACCAGGATTGACTAATCAAAGGAGGCAGTCTAGTTAGGCACCTATCCATAAAAGACCACCAACAGCGGGGTTTGCATTTAGTGGCTACCCAGAGGCCTCTGTGATAAGCCTGCCCACCCTGCCTGTGCTGAGGGCTGAGCAGCTTGGGCACAGAAGTCCCTTGCTATGTGGCAGGCTCTGTACCACGTGCTTCCCACGATGGCCGATGGCCTCCCTAGTTCTTCATTGGACAAATGAGTGAGGTTGGTGTCTCCAGTCTGACTTGAGGGACTTGTTTTATTCACCAAGGTCCGACCGAGATGCCACTCCACTGACAATCCTGTAAAGTGGGGACATTTTTTGCCTGGCTGGCAGCCCTCTCCTCAGGGCCCCTCGGAAGCACATCTAAATCAGCGAGAGCCAGTCACACGTCGCTCTTTCCCCAACGAGTCTCATTCAGAATGCGTGTCCTGTTGGAAGACCAGCAGCCAGAGGCTTCTGTTTCTAGGAGCCCTGTTGACCCACACACACTGGCACACACAGACATGAGGACCTTACACACCCGCATGCCTAGGCATGAGGAGGACACTGTGGTGACAAGGAGGTCTTTTTGAGCTCTGCCTGGTGCAGAGGAGACTCTTTCATTAGCATAACAAGGGGTCCATTGACTGGGCAGCTTCGTTCTGCACTTGAGAGCTGTTGTTCTTTCAAGTGGGGAAGACCCCAGCTCTGAGAGCCTGCTTGCTGGCTTTGAGCTGCTGCGGGCAGGAGGCTTTCTCTTCCCGCTGCGCAGGAGGATGCTGGCCCTGTAGGACTCTGCTGTGGTGTTGTGGGCGACATCTCTTGGTTTGGGGAATGTTTTGCACATGTTTAGCACACACATTAGTCAATGGCTCGGGTCTAGTGACTGTGGACGCCCGAACCTGCCCCAGCTTTTCCTTCCTGCAGCAGATATCCTACTTGAGGTGACAGTGTCTCTCCTCTGGGGTTCCTTTTACTGGAGCAAGACCAATCACTGTGGGGAGGCTCTACTGGGCCTCTCAGCCCAGGTGGCTTCTGGGCAGAATGAGACAGGATTTGTACACTTACTTTGCTTAGAAAAGAAGCCAAGAGAGGAGCAGTGGTAAGAGGCCAGAGGTTAAGAGGGGTTAAGCTTTCACCTCTGAAGGTCGCCTGCCAGCCCCAAGACAAGTATCTCATAAGCTCCATTCTGCAAGCTAGGGCAGCGGTTCACCTGCAAGCTGTTCAGCCGTTTACTGAGGACACGCCATCCTTGTGCAGAGGAGGGTCATACCCTCTGGCTTCTCGCTTCAAGGACTGGCTCTGGTTTGGAGCACTCACTGCCTCTCAGGCCTGTAGTTTCCCCTTATTTCCAACAACACTCTCGGGCCTGACAGCTAGCTGCAGATAAGGCGCTCTTGTTTTATGCTCTTCGGTGCGAGGGATAGGCTAGACAAGACAGAGACAGGCCTCCTCCCATGCCCATTGCCAGGGTTCCTGAGGGGTCTGTCATACCTTTTCTCCTGGGAGGTTCTAGTGATCAAGATCCTGCTGGTCTGTGATAGACTACTGGGGGGCCATTCTCCCCAAGCTGATCCTGCTGGTCTGTGATGGACTATTGGGGGCCATTCTTTTGAAACTGATCCTGCTGGTCTGTGATGGACTATTGGGGGGCCATTCTCCCCAAGCTTAGCCTTCACCTTGTTTTCCGCCTCACTTCCTTCCAGAGAGGCTACGGTGTTGGAAGGTACCCAGTTCATTATGCCTGACCAAGGTTAACAGATAGAGTCCCTCCTTCCCCAGTGGGAGCAGGAGCATATGCTGGTCCATTTTTTTTTCAACTTGACAGAGGCTAGAGTCATCTGGGATGAAGGAATCTCAACTGAGAAAATGCCATCGGATTGGCTGGGAGACAGTCTGTTAGAGCATTTTCTTAAGGATTGATGTGGAAGGGCCTGGCCCCCTAAGCAGGTGGTCTTGGGTTATGTAAAAAAGCAAGCCAGTAAGCCATGGAAGCAAGTCAGTAAGCCATAGAAGCAAGTCAGTAAGCCATGGAAGCAAGTCAGTAAAAAGCAGCATTCCTCTGCAGTCTCTGCTTCAGCTCTTGCCTTGAGTTCCTGTTCTGACTTCCCTCAGTGAAGGACTGTGACCTGTCAGATGCTATAACCCTTCCCCCATCTTCAAGTTGCTTTGGGCCATGGTCTTTATCACAGCAATAGAAAGCAAAGTAATGCAGAGGGCTTCTTCTGCCTCCTGGCCTTTGGCCTCTGGAAGGGCAGTGCTGACATGTGCCAGCCAGGATGCTGTCTTCCCAGTATTAGCCGGGTATGCCGCTTACACAGAATGGATGCATGGAACCTGTGGGTGACTGACTGACTGCACTTTGATGAGCACTGTAGGAATGAGGTCTGGTGGAGAAGGAATTGAGATGACAAATTATGCAGATCATCCTCTCTCCACCTTCAGGGGACTCTGTTCCCAGGCAAAGGGACACTCAAATCCTCCTCTCCATGGTATCTGGGTTGAGGCCACAGACTCCTTAAGATTGCCTTCTCTATCTAAGTAAGTGAGAGGGGGGTCAGCTGGCCTGAGGAAAGGACACCAGGTATCCACACTGCTATGACCAAGGACTCCCTGGGTCTTTGAAACATGGTTCGGGGATAAGGAACAATGCCAGGCTCTGCTGCAGGCTGTGAGCGCAGACTTGTACAGATCGCTTGGCTTTCCTGCGCCTGTCTGCTGGCCCTCCCTCAGTACACTGGACTTACACGGATGCGCTGATGAGGAGAAGCCCGTGCTGATGAAGCATCAAGGAGACATGCCTACTCAGGAGAGCATCTGAAACATGGCAGTCGCTTAACAAGCAAGTCATGGGGGCACGCGTCTGTCATCTCAGTAGTCAGGATGCTGAGGCAGGAGGATGACCATGAGTTGAGGCCTCCTGTGCTATCTCATGAATTCCAGCCCAGCCTGGACTATAATAGTAAAATCTTGTCTCAAAAATGAAAATCTTGACAGAGACTGTTCAAAGAGCAAGAAGAAACATTGACTGTGATGGGTGATGGCTTAGAAGTCTCGGCTACGTTCTCTCAGCCTTGGGGATGAGGGCTCTGCTGATGAACTGTAATAATCACTGATATCTTTTGAGGAATTTCTCAGAGGCAAGGGTCAGTTGTTTGGTGGCCTCTGATCCTGTCAATACTCTCACAAAGCAGGGGTGCTCCTTACCCCGGTTTTACAAATGAACCCTACCCAGGCTTGCAGGCAGGTCTGGTCCTGTATCAGATCTTGGAAGCAGAGGCTTGAAATCACCTTGATCTTGGGCCTGGGCTTAATACTCACAAGAGCTCAGAAGACCAGGCCCATGTTTTGTGAGGGAGAAAGAACTGGAGGGAAGTGAAAATGAAGACCTTGGAAGCTGAAGGAGCTGTTGCTTTGACTGTCCACCAGCCAACACAGAGAGGCCTAGGTCTTGGTGTGGTGGGCAGTCTCCTTCCTGATGACCGGAGACCGATTGGAGGGAGGCAAAGAGCGTTTATGATGTCACCTCTCACCGCAGGGATGGATGCAGTAGTGGAGTAGATAGCAGTCCCCTAAGAGGCAAAGGGGAAGAGAAGAGGGTCAGGAACAAAGCTCACCAACGGATGATCCCTTCGTGGGGGTGCTGTCCCTGGGGACCTTGCCTCTGTTTCCCCTAGGTCAGCCTGGAGCCCCCAGGGAAGATACCATTGTTGTAACAGAGCTGCCTTATCCAGGGTGACCCTAGAGTCTCTCTTTTTCTCCTTCTCTCCCAGAACCTCAACTGGGAAATAAAGTTGATGTCAGTGCCAGATTCAGGCATATTCAGGTCCAGGTCACCCAACAGGGATCAGCCAGGCCAGTAGTGGGGGTTCCTTGCCCAGGTCTCCCCTCTATTTTGTCCTCTCTGAGCTTTTCAGGCATGCCTTAATAGCACTCAAGGTTGCCAAGGCTCAGATAGGGAACAAATTAACTAATGTTCTTCAATTTAAAAGATTTATGTGAATGCGTGTTTGAGCTGCATATATGAATGTGTACCACAAGCAGGTTGTGTGTCACCGTGTGTGCTGGAACCAAACTAGGGTCCTCTGCAAGAACAACAACAACTCTTAACTGCTGAGCCTCTCTCCAGCCCTTCAGTCTGTTTATTATTCTTGACCATGGGAATAGCTGAGGGCTCTAGACTCTGAGGCCTTGGAACCCAAGTCACCTTGACTCAAGTTCAGTCTTTCTTCTTCTTCTTCTTCTTCTTCTTCTTCTTCTTCTTCTTCTTCTTC
>LOJH01053088.1:0-12243 GCA_001685095.1 Ellobius talpinus
AAGATGTGAGAGTTAGCCAATAAGAGGCTAGAACTAATGGGCCAGGCAGTGCTTTTATGAATACAATTTGTGTGTTGTTATTTTGGGTTTAAAGCTAGCCATGCGGGAGCCAGGCGGGATGAAAAGCAGGCCTGCTCCCATTTCGCTACGGGGGGGTAGTAAATACACACACACACACACACACACACACACACACACACTTCATCAGATGTAAAATAGAAGGCTCTAGCCAGAAGAGGGGGATGTACAGTATAATTATCATTTGAGATGAAAATTAAAATGCACGAAGTAATTAGGATACTCCATATTCTCAAGACTAGAAGAAAAGGAAGAACTGATACCCTTGCTCAAGTTCCCTGGTGTGGCTAGAGAAAGTGGAACCTTTCTCCTCAGCCTGTAGTGCTTCTCTTGTCAAGGAAAATGATCGTGAGCTGGAAAGGGTGAAATAAGTTAAAGGAAGATCATTTAGAGATTGTGAAATGTTGTCTCTGAACAAAATTGAGTCTGATTTCTGCCTGGATGCATCACATCCTGATACAATAAGAGAAGGTAGAGATCACCAGACCCTCTGTGATGTTGGAGGCCATGTGGAGAACAGACCTGATAACAAGGAAAGGAAAAGGAGTGGACTCCCCCAGCAGCGTGAATGGAGCCTCTCACACGTTCATGGCACACCCATGCACACACACACACACACACACACACACAAAACAGTACTTGAGCCAAGTGTGGTTTGTGCATGCCTGTGATTCCAGCACTTGCCAGGTTGAGGCAGGAGGATCAGAAGTTTTAGATGAGCCAGGACTACAAAACCCTGGCTTTAACACAAACATGAATTAGTGCTATTTGATTTCCTCTCCAGTGACTAATTTCAGGACCTGGGGACACTTGTAACTGAAGTACATAAGAGCAGGGTAGGGAGGAGGCTAGACAGATTGGTCAGAGAAGTCATTATGAGAAAACAAGAATTTCCTCATGCTTTTGAATAGTCAAAATATGTGAATATTGACATTAAACCCCATGGAACTGGCTCAGTGACTAAGCACATTTGCAGGATCCAGGTTCAATTCCTAGCACCCACATGGCAGCTCACAACCACCTGCAATGCACATACATACATGCAGGCAAAATGCTACATACATAAAATATTTTTTAAAAGCTTAAGCTCCCACTTTCATAGTTTTCTTCTGCTGGGTGTTTTCCCAGTTTTTAATGTCAAACATAATACCACATTGAACATCTTTAATTCAAGGAATCCCACTCCCCAAATAATCCAGTAGAAACAAGCTAAAGAGCCAATGGTAGGGGTGGTTTTGTGATTCCTGATATGAGCTGTGCTTAAACACTATCTGAGGGTGACCATTGCTGTGGTGAAACACCATGACCAAAGCAGCTTGGGGAGGAGCGGGTTTGTTTCTCACAGTTCCCTGTAACAGTCCATCACTGAGGGCAGTGAGGGCAGGAACCTGGAGGCAGGAGCTGATGCAGAGACCATGGAGGGGCGGCACTTGCTGTCTTTCTCCACTTGCTTTTCTAAAGAACCTGGGACCACCAGCCTAGGATGGTGCCACTTACAATGGAATTAAGGAAGTTTCCCACAGGCTTGCCTACAGCCTGTTGTGTGGAGACCCAAAAATGCAGCCCCATTTCCATCTTGTCTGATGGTCAGAGAGTTTAGAGATTGACAAACGTAGTTACACGGCCCAACTCAGGATGTGACAGCTCGGTTCTATTGAAATTAAGATAGCGCCATGCCATCCTGACAGGTGGTCAGGATATGCAAATGGACTTCTGCTCCTTCTTTTGTAACTATGAGGTCACCTGGGGAAGGGTGGTCTTCAGAACATGTGACCTGGAACAGCTTTGCTACCTAGACTATAGAATGCTAATGATTTCATGTCTCAGAGTGATAAAGCGATTGACTGTGAGTTGTCCTATGTATCATGTTAATAAAGTCTTTTGTTGCCTTCTTCCCCCCATTTATGTTGGGTATAAAAGTTGTGAAAAAAAATAAACACAGGTGAATTTTAGGATTTCAGTCATTGGAATGCCCTCCTGATACTTTCTGTGTTTTCTGTCTTATTATTTTTATGCGTCTTTGTATTCTTTACTTCTGTTTCTTCAATTCCCACGCCCCTACCCTGGTAAGAAGTGTTTTGGTCAAGGCCGGTCCTCGACCCTGTTCTTATGGAGGCATTTTCTCAAGGTTCTCATCTCTCAGATACTTTTTTGCTTGTGTCAAGTTGATGTGTAGCCAGCACAAACACTTCACTTAAAATAGTGCTGGTGGGGGGCCAGCAAGGTGCTGGCCACCAAGCCCAGTAACCAGAGTTCGATCCTCGGGTATCGAGGTAGGAGAGACCTGACTGCCACAGTTGTCCTCTCTGACCTCCACATGTGCACATGGCGTGAGCTGTCCTCATACACACACAACAAATGAATGTAGTAAAAAAAATAAAATAATTCTCATGTTAGATAGGATTTAAAAGCATATGTTTGTTTAATTGAGAAAGAATATCCCAGATAAACAACTTCCAAGGGAAGAGTTTGGTTATGGCAATTCCCCAGGTTGCCACCCACTGTCACTCTTCCTGGTTCAGTTGGGACTGTAGCAGCATGGTGCATCATGATGAGAGCAGGTGATGGAGGAGGCCTGTTTGCCCCATAGTGGGAAGCAAAGAGGCAGAAGAGAAAGGGAAAGACCTGGAGTGGAGAACTGCCTGGAATCCTAAACCCAGAAGAGCCTGAGGCAGACAGCCATAAGTTCCAGACCAGCTTAGACTGCACAGGGAGACCCTATCTCAAAAAAGAAAGAAGAGACATAGGGTCCCAATGTCCTCTTCAGGGCGACTCCCCAGTGGCCTAGCTTCCTTCCACACAGGCGCTTGGGAACCACTCCAGGCTCCACACTAGAGCAGCAGCTGTGAATAATGTTTTAATGTTGCATTTGCATTTCTTGAGTTATTCATGATCGTAGAATATTTTTCCTGTTCTCATTTGCTGTGGCGAGGATTGCTTTCAGCCTTGAGCGTTTGGCTCTTAATAAATCAAGTATGGCACCTTACAGTATCCCTAAGGATGTGTGTTAGAGTCGAATAGAGTGCTGTGTGTTAACACTCTGCACAGCGCCTGCGCTGTCACGACCCTAGAGCCATGCTTGTCTCTAGTTCTGTAAAGTGCAGCTGTAGCTGTCTGCCTGTCTTGCTCATCTTTGGGGGAGGGGTTGGGAAAACATGTCATTTGTTGCAATTTCTAGTAAAATGACTAATTATCATTTCAAATAATCCAATATAACTGTTTCAGGTTAATCATCAATCACACATGGGAGAAATTAAGCTGATATTTAATTATTTTGTACGATTTTAATTATAGAAAATCTGTGTATGCAAGAATATTTAGTTACAGCAAAGGAAAAAAAATGAAGTTAATTGTCTTTCAGTTTCAAAAAACTAATCCCCACTGCCTCTACCAGGTATGGCCAGCCTGCAGCCTGTAGGCCACGTGCACCCCAGAGTATATTGCTCTGAATGCAGCTGAACACAAAATTGTAAATTTACTTAAAATCTTATGAGGATTTGCCACAAGTATGAGGACCTGAATTCAAATCCCCAGGACCCATGTAAAAAGCTGGCCTTGGTAGTATGTGTCTGTGATCTGTTTCTCCCATAGTGAGGTGGGAATCACAGAAAGAGGATCTGTGGAAGCCTGTCAGTCAACTAGTCCAGTGTGTGTAGCAGCCGGCCATAAAGAAGACACCTGCCCCAAACCAAGGTGGAAGGCCAGGATCAACACCAACACATGAAGCTGTCTTCTGACCTTCAGACATGTACCCACACTCATGCATGCCTGCCCTACACACATATACATATACCTACAAATGAAAAATAGGACGATTTTTGTGATTTTTTTTGTTATTTGATTATACTGTGTTATAGAATATTAATTTAAGATGGGTTACATTTGTTTATGCTGAGAAAGGTTGGTTTAATGATGCAAAGATGTGTTGCGTTCTTTTATGTTGCATTTGTTTAACTCTGTGAAGCTGTGTTACTTTGCCTCTCAAAAACACCTGACCTAATAAAGAGCTGGATGGCCAATAGCGAAGCAGGAGAAAGGCTAGGTGGGGCTGCCAGGCAGAGAGAATAAAAAGGAGAAGAAATCTGGGAAAAGAAGATCAAGGAGCGAGAAAAGAAGGGGCCAGCCACACAGTCAGCCATGGGATAAGAAGAAAAGATATACAGAAATAGAGAAATGTAATAGCTCAGAGGTAAAAGAAAGACAGGATAATGTAAGTTAAGAAAAACTGGCTAGAAACAAGCTAAGCTAAGGCCAGGCATTCGTAAGGAAGAGTAAGCCTCTGTGTGATTTATTTGGGAGCTGGGTGGCAGGCCTCCAAAGAGACAAAAGGATAAAATCCACACAACTGCAGCACTGCTCTAGATGTGAGCTTTGTGAAGATGATAATGTCAATAGGTTAGACACACCTAAATGCCTTTAAATGGGCTATAAAAATACATTTTGCTTATATGTTTTTTGTAGCCTTTCAAACTTACATTGATAATTGCTGGTAAGATTTGGTGGAAACCTTGTTTGAGGCTATTTTCTTCCTGAAATGTAGATTTTAAAAGCATGTTTTGTTTCTGGTTTCTCTCCAGGTTAAAAAGGCCTTCTTTGCCTTAGTAGCCAACGGAGTCCGAGCGGCACCTCTGTGGGAAAGTAAAAAGCAGAGCTTTGTAGGTGAGTGACAGGGCTGGGGAAGGCTGTCTGGGAAGGGACCTCCTATCCCTGCACAGTGACAGGGCTGGGGAAGGGACCTCCTATCCCTGCACAGTGACTGACAGGGCTGTCTGGGAAGGGACCTCCTATCCCTGCTGAGTGCTTTATATCCCATCCCTGCTAGTTTAGCCTGACAGACATTTTCAAATTGAAGAACATCCTGGCTTTTGCATACTGAACCAGACCAGTAGTGAATTGGAGACATTGTGCCTTACTGCAGTCTTTTTTGCTTCTCAGGTGTTTGTGTTTTGGGGGGTGAGAGAGTTCTTTTAATTTAGCAATTTCTGAACACTCTGAAGGAGATGTGTCTTTATCAGCTCAGGGAACAAAGTCACCACAGATGTGCTCAGATTCAGGGCACTTGCTCCGGGCCGTGTGCTGGCTCTGTCAGTCATTGCTCATCATTGTAAATGACAGCAAGCATCAGAATGTTAATATAATCAATGTCTGCTAAATCATTAAACTGTCAGAAGTGCTGGATTACCCCTGGATAAGCACTGGATATGGCAGTACGTGCCTGTAATCCCAGCACTCGGGATGCAGAGGCAGGAGGATTGCAACTTCCATCCTAAGCAGTCTAGACCTTGTTTAGAACAGCCAAGAGCTACAAGTGTTGCTCAGTGTCACAAGACATGCTTAGGATGTGCAGGGCTCTGGGCATGACCCTAGCTAGCACTGCAGGGGAAAAGGGTATGTGCCTTCCAACTGTGTAAACTCTGTCACACCTGTCCCCAGTCAGAACAGCCTGACCGTGCTGTGTCGCTCCAGTGTTTAGAACATTATTCTGAAATTAAGTACTTCAGTCTGCTCTCCTCTAGACTACAGTGTTTTTTGTTGTTGTTTTGTTTCTCAAGACAGGGTTTCTCTGTGTGTCTCTGACTGTCCTGGAACTTGTTTTGTAGACTGGCTGGCCTTGAGCTCAGAGACCCGCCTGACTCTGCACCCTGAGTGGTGGTATTAAAGGCGTGCGCCCCCAGCACCCGGGTCCTATAATGTGCTGTAGAAAGAACTCCTTGTCACCTTCACAAGTCTAGTTCCCAGCACACAGTAGGCCTTCAGTGGATGGCGACTCTTTACTAAACCCCTTATGTTCAGAATGCTTCTCAGGAGGTCCCACCCTCATAGCACGTAGGGGACTTCTGCATCTCCTGCTGAAGCCCATTCACGTGCAGCTGCGGTACTTTGTGCTGTTTTATGAGTGTTGGCGAGTTCTCTGTTTATCTGCCAAACAGATTCCCTACTGTCCATCAGGCTTCGTTTGCATTTCTAGGTTAGTGTAGGAAATCCATGTTCTTTCTTCAATATACTAGATGGAGCCTGGGGTTTGAGGGCTGTGCTTTGCAAGATTTTCTAGTAAACATTGCAGATTCACTTGCTACTAGAAGCTTCCTTTCCATGTGTCTTTTTGTCTATCTTTTTTCATATGTGTGTATATGCTGTGCATATGTGTATGTGCACATTTGTGTGTGTGTCTGTGTGCACTCACATGTGCTTGCATGCATGTGGAGGCCCGAGATTGATGTCAGGAATCATACTCCATCATTATCCACTTCATTCTTTGAGGCAGAGGCTCTCAATCAAGCTCAGAGCTTGCCTGTATGCCTCGTCTCACCAGCCAGATCTGGGGATCCCCTGTCTTCGCCTTCTAAAACTGGAATTACAAGTGGGCCACCACACTGACCAGTGATTCTGAGTACCCAGACTCCTATCCTCACACTTATGTGGCAAATGCAAATCACGGTGCCATCTTTCCAGTCCCTTAGTTTTGCTTTTAATCTGTGATTCTTTGTTCCAGGAATGCTCACTATTACAGACTTCATAAATATACTGCACAGATACTATAAATCACCTATGGTAAGTGGCATAGACCTCACGGTGTGTATGGTTAGGATAGGGTGGATTTCCCAGTGTGTATAATAGATAAGGAACTTAACTATAAGACTTCCAACTCAAGTAAACAGTGAGCTTGACCTCATATCGTTTAGTTGAAGTTAGAAGAAGGTACGGGGGAGGGGAATAATAACTGTTTTATTCAGATCACAGAACTTTTCATTCTGATTTACTGCCCTGACGTGTGTAAGTTCCTGCTGCTTGACGACTAGACCCGGGTGGTGTCTGCTAGGACCAGGAAGGGCGGTGCCTCCCCCCACTTCCTCTTAGTGGTTGGCCTCCCGGCCTCACCCTGGAGATGAAGTGGCCAAGGGACTTTCTTTTTGCAGGCCTGTTGTTATGTGTGGAGTTTGAGAGTTGCTTATCACCCATCCAGGATTTATTTTTCTCACTTATTTCAGTTCTGGGGGGAAACCCAGGGCATTGAGCTTGCTGGGCAATGCTCCACCACTGAGCTAACCCCAGCCCCTCCTTCATGGTTTTATAGCCATTATAAGAAAACTAGGAAAGACATACAAATCAAAACTGAAGAAATTCAGTTCTGACTCTTTCCTGCCAAGTCGGGAAATTCTAGATGCCATTGGTGCCAGACAGCCTGGCACCTAGCCCAGATGTTCTAGCAGGGCAGTTTGGATTGAAACCAGTCTGCCCGTGTCAAACACCGCTTGGTCTGGTTTTGTCTGCTGCAGCGGGGAGAACAGTTATAGGTTTGATTTAACTATTTCTGCTATCAGGGCACCTAAAAAGCAGACAGTACTCCAGTTAGTGGGTTTTAAGGTGGTGGTCAGTTGTCACTAATAGGCGTTATTTAACAAGGGAGCGTCTTCTGAGAAGTGTGTCCTCACTTGACCCCGTTGTATAAAAACAGCAAATGTTTCTACTCAGACTGAGATGGCCACAACATTTACGGGTTCTGAAAGTCAAGTTTGTGATCCATCATTTGATCAGACTGTCATTGAGTTGGCACATGGCTGTGATTCCCACATAAAATACAAAAATGGGTTTCTTCATGAGGAAAACTCTAGGCCTTTTGATGTAGGGCTCGAAAGTAGAAAGTGGACTGTGAGGGGGGAGGAAGGGGCCTTAGGGGACAGGAGTGGGGAATAAGAGAGATAAAGGATTGTGTGTGACATAAAAACAGGAGGAGGGGCCGTCTGCAGGAAGAAAGGGGACAACTGAGGGGACAGAGAGATGTGAGGGTGACTGTGGATGATATATTGAGAAACATGACGTAAAAAACAGAAATGCCACCATGAAACCTGCTACTTTTATCTGCTTACTAAATTATCCTACTTAGAGAAAAATAAAGGAAGTTCTATCAGACTTTAAATATTCTGTGTGATATATGTGATAAAGAACAGCAGATGCCATATAGCAAATCTTTGTGGTTGCTTGTTAAATAAAAAAAATGAAAAAAGTCATTAAGTAGATAAACAAGCTAAAGCTCTTTTTTGGCATTTGGGGATACAGGTCCCTGAATTTCCTAGTTAGAAGCAGATGGACAGGAGCGTAGCTGCTTGCCGTTGTGGGTGGTAACACGTGTAGATGTGATTTTTCTTATTTGCAGGTACAGATTTATGAATTAGAGGAACATAAGATTGAAACGTGGAGGGGTAAGCACTACCAGGTTTTAAACCCTTCAATATCTAGAGAAAATGTTATGTGAAAAGCATGTTTGATGTCTCGGGTCATTTCCTGCACTTAATTACAACCTGCTAGCTAAAACACTGTTTCTTTTTCATTTTGAGGGTCTTCGCTACTAACTGCACGTTGTCACACGTGTGTGGCCTTATACTAGGCCTGGAGCTGTAGAGATCTGACCACCGAGTATCACCCTCAGATATACCTGGTCACCGTAGCCCAAGTGTGGGGAGAGCTAGCTTCTGCTCTGATTAAGCTGAATTACTCTTTTACCAATTCAGCAAAACCAGGACAAGAAAAATTCCAATTGAACGCTTCAAACTGAGTGACAAGGAAATCATTTCAGGAACTTGTGGGCGGGGGAGATAGTATGGGAAGAGCAAGCCTGAGAACCTGAGCTCAGTGCCCGAGTCCATGTGAAAGAGCCAGGCATGGGAATGAGCACTCGCCAGCCCTGGAGACAGTGACAGGTGAATCTCTGGGGCCTCAGTGGTCAGCCAGCCTGATTGAATCAGCAAGGCCAGAGCCAGCGAGAGACTCTGTCTCAGAAAACATGATGAAGAGCTTTCTGAGGTGTTCTCTGGCCCCCACAGAAATATACATACACTCAGATCCATGCACTCGTACATACAAAAGAACTCTGTTTGACTCACCAAAATCCACCCTTTACAGTCACATTATTTTTACCTACAGTGGGACCAGTTCCTGGGTGGGAAGGTTATCATCTCAAAGACTCATAGTGGGCAGGGCGGAACATGGGATGGCTCAGAGGACCCAGACTGGTCGGAGCATAAGGGCCCTGGCCCAGTGCTCAAGGGGAAGCCTGGGTAGAAGGGGAGGGCCAACTGCAGGACATTCTTTAGCTGGGTGTTAGGAGTCTGTGTGCTTACAGGATGACCAGTCTTCAAAGGTAGCTGGGAAATCATAGCCTCCACTCGCCTTCTCCAGACCTCTGTGGGCCCTTTTAATTTCGCATGATTTTGAAATCTTGCCAAGGGATGTGTTTTATTGAGCATGGCTTTATCAAGGCAGGCTAAATGAATTAAGTCACCATGGCATCCATATGGCCTGTCAGTGACATGATTAACAATACCAGGACAGGCACTTCTCATCAAATTCTGCCGTATACTTCCTATTGGTTTAGATGTATTTACCCTTCTACCTACTGGGGTGTTTGAAGGTGTGATAATACCAGGATGGTCTCAGATACTTTCTGTGTGCAGACCTCAGCAAAACTAATTACAGTTGATTTCTTTACAAAGAAAATGTGCATATGTTGGCAAGATTCCCAACATGCCCTGGGTTTTGAGCATCAGTTTAGTGAAATAAAATGAGATCATTTGAAGAACAACGTTGCTTAGAGTGATGCTATCTCCCAGTTTATGAGCATCTGCCCTAAAGGATTCTGTAAACGCTTTCGTTTCTTGAGAGCAGCGTGGACTTGATAGGATCCAGTGGTCTCTGCTACCATTGCTCCACATCAGACCTTTTCCTGATGTTATCAGCATCTTTGGAAATATCGGGGTTTTTTTCCTATATTTGATTTTTCTCCAAAGACAATGTCCTGAAAACAGTTGAGGCTGCTTAAAATAACCATGACTGTAACCTTAGTTTAGGGTAAATCATCTTTTATTTGGGTTTTTAGTTTGTCTAGTTATTTCCTGTAAACTGTAGATTTGTAACTATGTTTTCCTTCTACAAATGCAGAGTTGTACTTACAAGAAACCTTCAAGCCTTTGGTGAATATCTCTCCAGATGCAAGGTAAACATGGAAGCTTCTTCTCCCCCTTTGAAAGCATTCTTTGCAATGTAGGTGTTTTATTGCCTTGATAGGTAACTAGAAGTAGACAGACAAGTCCCTCAGGCTAGATACGGCCAGCCTCCTCAATCCAAGTAGTATGCCAAAAGTTGAGAGCTGTTGGAAATCACAGCAAAGCCAAACATGGTGGAATCCTAGCACTCAGGGGAGGCCAGCATAGGAGGATTGATTGTTTGAGGCCAGCCTGGACTATATGCATAGCAAGCACAAGGCTGTCCTGGACAGCTTAGCAAGACCTTAGCAAGAGGAAGGAGAATGAGGGCATGGAGCAACCATGTGGATCCAAGTGATTGGAAATGGGCCATGAGGTTGATCATCCAGGCCAGTTTCAAACACCCAGCCAGCTCTCCTGCGGCAGCATCAGTAGAAGGATCCTGTTATAGTTACCAAACTTGGGGCTTCCCTCCTGACCCCAGCATTTGTCTGAGAGGCTGGATCCTTGGAGAAGCAGTGAACCATTCCCAGGGTGCTTTCAATCCAGACAGAGCCATTCCAGAAGGAGCAGGAAGGGTGAAGCCGGACTCAGGCACAGCCTGTCAGTAGAACAGGTGCTGGACTCCGCCCCTGGCTCTCAGCACAAGATGGACAGTGTAGGAGACATTTTTAAAGCCCAAGAATTATATAGAGAGAAGACACTTGGTTTTGTCACCTATTCCCAGATCACAGGGGAAGATACACCCCACAGGCTTCTTGCAGACAGTGGCAGGAGCAATGAGGACACAGGGCAGTTCCCCAGGGTGGGCTGGCGGGGCAGGCAGACACCCTGGGAGTCCAGTACCCAGCCTCAGTGCTAAGGTCACTGCTAGCTTTCCAGAAGGCTTTGCCTCTTCCAAACAAAATCCCTGGACACACTATTACCAACTTGTCTTGCTGGAGATCTGTGTTTCCCTCTTGAGTTTAAGATGTATCAACAGATGGGTAGAGAGTTCCCACGTAAAGCTTTGCCGTGACTGTTTTAAGCTGATGAGCCTCCTCGTATGGTAGTATAAAAGCAGTGGAAATTCTGGAAAGCAGAGGTGGTCCGAAGTCGTTCTGATTTTTCTTGAAAGCCTCCTAATGACTCTAATGGCTTTTCCCGCAGCCTCTTCGATGCTGTATACTCGTTGATCAAAAATAAAATCCACAGATTGCCAGTTATTGACCCTATCAGTGGGAATGCACTTTATATACTTACCCACAAAAGAATCCTCAAGTTCCTCCAGCTTTTTGTAAGTAGTCCCTAAAGATGCAGTTGCATTGACTGTCACTTACATCAAGTAAATGGGCTCTTGTCACTCTCAGTAGAAGAAACCGTTAGTACCATGGTTTCCTTTTTGCAACATTTCAGTTTCTCAACTCACTAGTGTGTGCACTGTGTGTTCTGCAAGTTGATGCCGGCTCAAATGCTGTAATCTTTTAGTCCAAGTGTTAAAGTAAGAAAAACGGTGTGTGCCTCCTAAAGATGGGTGTCTCTTGTGCATGGGTGGCTAAAGGAGTTTCTAAGGCAGTTTCATTGAGTTCTACTGCACCAGATGGGCGGAGCCAGGGCTTAGGGCAGCAATTGCTTCTTAGTGTGTTTGTTGAAACCATGGTTCTAGAAACATAAGCAAAACAACAGCATCCCAGGGATTGTCTCATTCTCATCTGCAGCAGCAGCCAGAGAATCCCAAGGCAAGTCAGGTATAAGCAAAAAATACACCATATTGCACATCTGTGGTTTGTGTTCACAGCCTCTGAGGCAGGTAATGTTAGAGGAGGTTCCACCGGAGCAGGAATGCACTTTGGTGCCCCACCCCCATCAGTAGTTAGTAGAAGTGTTGCTGACTCAGAAAGGTCGTTTGAAGTTTTCTTTCTAAAGGAAATGAGAAACACTTAAAGCCTGTCTGCAGCTTCCCACTAGGCATGCAAATTCACAGAAGGGCCCAAGTTGCTGTTCTGGATGCATTGCAAGGCCAGGGTCTTACAGAGGTGTCAGAGGTTTAGAGAGTTGCATTAGTGATCCAACTGGTCACATAGTTTAATAGAACATACAGAGACAAGTTGCATTTCCTGATTAAATAAATGCTCAGAAATCAGAAGAAGAATAATTTGCCAAAAAGCCCATGACATTTAGTAGGCAACCTAGGAAGAAAGAAGGA
>LOJH01053089.1:8450-19397 GCA_001685095.1 Ellobius talpinus
CCAAGCAGTGATTTAATTAATACAGTTTCTGTGTGATTATTTTGTGGCTAAGCGGCTGGAACTAACTAGCAGCCTCCTCCAACACACCATCATCATCGTGCTTCTGTTTGGTAGGTAGGCTGCAGCAGAAAGGTTTTCTGTCGGGTCTCTGGCTGCATTTATCCCTGCTGTATTATTTGGATGCTACTGTACACATGAATTTCTTTTCATGATTTCATTTCTATATTGTTTGTTCTTAGTGTGTCTATTGTTGACTTTTTTATTTTTTAAAGAAAAATTTAGGGATGGGGGTTTGGGGCAGGAACTTGCTATATAGAATGGGCTGGCCTTGAACTTACAGAGATTTACCTACCCCTGCCTCCTGGTTGCTGGGGTTAAAAGCATGTGGCTTCATTACTGGCCTTGATAGTGAGTTGTGTATACTGTTTTTTAAATTTGGAGACTTTTCAGAGCTTGTTCATTAGTCCCCCTGGGCAGTTGTTTGTTCTTATGAATTTCTGCATGGAGGAATCTAGAGTGGGTAGTTGTGCTTCCTTCCTGGTTTGTTTTTACATGCTCCCCCTGCCACCAATCTTGCTTACTTGCTGTGGTTCCTGCTTCTAGCATCAAGCTGAATAGAAGTAGCCATATGAGTGTCCTCATCTGATGCCAGTTCACCAGGGACAAATGTGACACTTCTCCCTCTGGCTGTGCCCATCTCACTGTCTAGCTAATTTTATGACAGCTTGACATAGGATAGAGTTATCTGAGAGGTGGAACCCCAATTTAAAACAAATGCCTCCTTCACGTTGTACTGTAGGCAGGCCTGTAGAGCATTTTACTAATTAGTGATTGAGGGGAGAGGGGCCATCCCTGGGCTGCTGGTCCCGGGTTCTATAAGAAAGCAGGCTGAGCAAGCCATGGGGAGCAAGCCAGTAAGCAGCTCCCCTCCATGGCGTCTACATCCAGGTCCCTGCTTGAGTTCCTGTCCTGACTTTCCTCAATGGTGAACAGTGATGTGGAAGTACAAGCTAAATAAACACTTACCTTCTCGAGTCGCTTTGGTCATGGTGTTTCATCACAGTAATAACCCTGACTTAGGTAAGTTGGTACCCGGTCAGCAGGGTATTGCTGAGTTAAACCTGACCATGTTTTAGCGAGGACTGTGGAAGGACTTTGGAACTTTGGCCTGAAGAGCCATTGAGTGTTGAGAGCTCAGTGGGCTGCTCTGTAGGAGCTTGGAAGGAGAGAATATTGAGAGCAGTGCAAATGATGGAGGCCTGGCCTGGCTTGCCATGTTTAAGAGGGAAGCAAAGATTCTACCGAGCCATTTGTGTGAAGAATTCATGTTGTCCGGTCAACTGGAGCTGAAGAATCAGTTTTGGTTAACAAGAGACCAACATCATCGAAATGAAGTTGTTTGGGAAGTGTTTCTTCAAGCTCAGCACACAGAAGCTGAGTTCCAGAAGTGGTCAACCACAAGCTGGCAGCCCAATGTGGTTGTTTAAGGGCCCTGGTTTTGAGGAGTCAAGGAGAACTGGAGAACAGCTGAACCCTGGTCCTGCGTGGTGGGGTTAGAGTCCCTGAAAAGAGTCCAGGAGAGGCTACTGGTGAAAGTGCATCCCAGTTGTCACAAGAGACCCCAGCATTTTGGAGATGCCAGGACCGTGGGATGGCCTCCAAGAACAGCAGAAGTGGTGGAGTGGAACCAGCTGGAGCCTAGATGACAAGCTGACAAACTGTGTGTGCTGCACAGGGCAGAGCCAGAGAGGTGGCTCAAGCACCTGGGAGGAGCCCAGAAGATTGTAAATCCCAGATATTAGACGTTGAATTATTTACTCTGTTGGAGTTGGATTGTTTTGTTCAGATTGTGACCATGCCCTGGTTCTTTCTTTCCTTGAAGTAAGAAAGTGTTTAGCTTGTTTTTTTTTTTAGTTTATAGGAGCCCGTAGTTAGGAGACTTTAAGTTTTAAAAGAGTTTTTGGATATTAAAAGAGACAGTTCTTTAAAGTGTTTGAGTTGGCAAAAAACACGAGGCTTATAAGTTTTGTAATATGGTTTATATTTGAGATATTTATTAATCTTAGATCTTGGAGATGAACATCCCTTCCTGCCCTCCCCCAAGAAAAAGGAAATGTTATGTCCTAGGAAGTGCTGTGTGTCAAAACTTACCAGGTAGTCACCTGTGATGGCTGACTTTATGTCAACTTGACACAGACTTGAGTCACCAGAAAGAAGGGAGCCTCCGTTGAGAAAGTGCCTCCATAAGATCAGGCTGGAGGCAAGCCTGCAGGGCATTTTCTTAAATAGTGATTAATGGGGGGAGGGCCCAGGTCATTGTGGAGGTGTCAGCCCTGCACTTGGCAGTCTTTAGTTCTATAAGGAAGTAGGCTGAGCAAGCCCTAGGAAGCAAGCCAATAAGCAGTACCCCTCCATGGCCTCTGCATCAGTTCCTGTCTCCAGGGTTCTACCCTGCTGGAGGTCCTGACTTGCTTAGATAATAAACAATGTGGAAGCATGAACTGAGCAGACCTCCTCCTCAAACTGCTTTGGTACCAGCGTTTCATGACAGCGACGGTTATCCTACCTAAGAAAATCACCATGTGGACATTCCCCTCTGTAACTATTTATTGAGACACCCCCTCCCCAATTTTTGTCATGAGGGAATGCTGAACTTTTTAAGTGATTTTCTTCTGATCCCTTGAGATGATCGTGTGGTTTTTACACTTCATTCTGTTAGTATGATGGGTAACATGGATTCTTTTGGATATGCAAATCCAGTCTCACTTATCACAAACCCCATTTAATCACCTTGGAATGTGAGCCTGTTGGCTAGTATTTTGTCAAGTGTCTTTAAACCTATATCCATTGATACACTGGCCTGCAGTTTTTATTAACTCCTAGAATCTCTGGCTTTCATATAAGGCTTTGGAATTTTTCTTTCCATTTTTCTCTCCCTTGGAAGAATTTTAGAAGAACTGATGTTAATCCTTCTCTGAAATGGTTGATAATGACCATTTGGAAGCCATCTGGTCCTGGCCTTTTCTTGGCTGTAGGATTTTGTGTTGCTCTGCTTCCTTACTTGCCATTTGCCCTGCTCAGACTCTAGTCCTTGATTCAGTCTTGGCAGCCTTGGTGTTTCTAGGAATTTATCCTTTTTTTCCTTATCTACGGTTTCTTCATAGTCCTTATGATCTGTTTCATTAGTGAGCAGCCCGTCAGAATGCCCTCTCGCCTTTGACTTCATTTACCTGAGATTTGTCTCCGTGTTTCTTAGTTAATTTACTTGGTTTGAACCTCTGAATTTTCTCTAGTGCTCAGGGACATCACTTGGCTGGGGTGGAAGGCCTTGCTCTCCACAGGCTCCTTCCAATATTCCTAGCCTTCCCTAACTCCCACCCCGTCAATGTGACACCAAGAACAAGGACACAGAAACACAAGGCAGAGGCAACGACAGCCCAAGAGGGGTAAGGCATTTGTTCAATTGATTTTATAGTAACACAGAAAGTCACACAAAGAACGTCACTTTCCATCAAACACACACTCCCTAGCAGTCTTGTAATTCATCAGGGAGTCACATGTCAGGTGCTGTGTTTCCACAGCAACCGGGGACAACAACTCCCTCCCTGCTCCCCCCCTCTCCCGCATCCTTCACCTCCATTCCTTCCTTTCCTCCCTCCTCCCACCTTCTGTACTGCCT
Organism: Ellobius talpinus; assembly: GCA_001685095.1. Taxonomy (NCBI): domain Eukaryota; kingdom Metazoa; phylum Chordata; class Mammalia; order Rodentia; family Cricetidae; genus Ellobius; species Ellobius talpinus. The sequence continues at coordinate 12,130 of LOJH01053089.1, forward strand.
TCCTTTGTTCCTTCCTGCTTTCATCCCCCTTTTAATACCCTCTATCTATTCCTCCCTCTGGACTGCAGGCAGTTAGGGTTTTCTGAAGCATAGACAAGAAAACAAATGCCTAGTGCCTGCATGCAATTACGGAAGCTACAATTAGCCACAAGTGGCGCTTGTGCTACTGGCCTTTACCACGTCCACATGGTGCAAAGGCTTCTGAGTCCCACATCAGAACCAGTCATCCTTTTTGTCCTGGGGCAGGGTGGGCAGGAAACACATTCTCCATGTGTTGTCCTTGAGAGCTGATTCAATTACTAGGTGGCCCCTGGGATGGTGGTGTGCCAGTATTTTGACATTATTTTTGGCACGAAATTAATGGCAAACATTTCTCCAAACCATGCAGGTTTCAAAACATAAGATTCAAGCAGTGTAGTGCCTCTGGCTGCAAACCCAGACTGGCTTCTGTGTCAGTTTTTCTTTTAGTCTCTGTGCTTGGAATTATGGGAAAATTAATGACTCTTCATTAGTTTTTCCTTTTGTGCTCCCAGTTATAACAGCACACAGGGAGATCTCGTTATGGGGATATTTGTCCTACAGTAGGATTTGAACGCACATCTTTGTCAAGAACTAGTATTCTTGCCTCCTTAACAGAAAGACCAAGCACTGAAAATCCAGACTGAAGCACTGTGTGTCTGGTTGGCTCCCTGGAGTGGCAGGAACTATAAAATCTATTATGTCTGACAAACAAGAGAATTAAAAAAACTAACTTGTTTCGATCTTTGATTAGAGACCAGAGGACTACGTAGTAACACCAGCTAGTCATGGCTTTATTTGAAATAGATAAGCTTTGTATTACAAACTATCTTCTTTATTTTGTCAATGGAGAATAATGCTGAGGTGAGTGGCTGAGATGGAGAACAAACCAGCATCAATATTTTGGGCTCCACAGAATTTTGGATAGAAAATCGAATAATCCCACGTGACACCAGAGGCAGCAAAGCAGTCATGTGGGTGAGACATTCCAGGGCATCAGGCACCTGTCAGTCTGAGATGCTTACAACGTGTGGTTTCGGCCACCAAAGTCTAAGTCAGTATTTGCTGATACATGATCCTGATTCTCATCACCTGATGGTTTGGTGGGCATGTGCAAAGCCAACATCAGCATAATGAATGTGCTCTAAAACCTCTCCCAAGAAGATGTGCTCTTGTTTCCCATTTGGAATTCTTTTACCTACTCAACTGCATCTTAAAAGTAATAACGCTTTTATTATCTCATGTTTTATTCATCAAAACCTATATAACTGCCAAAGCTTCTGATCAACCCAAGATCCCCAATGCTGTCAACATAAGGATAAATAGCAACCAGGCAAGGAGAGGGGCCTTTTTATAGATTAATGGCCTTGGGGTTGATGCCAGTCATTTGCTTTATGTTGTTGGCTAGTCCCTCCATCTCTGTCTCTCTGTTTTTGAGTTGCTGAATCCCTGCGCTTCTCTAAGATGTGTACGTTCTTATAGCGACCTTATATGATGGCTACAAAGACAGCAGAGGTTCTGCGATCAGGGACCCCTGTGCCGTGTATGTTCTGTGAAACAGAATAAGAAAATATAACATAGCTGTGGGGTTTTGTTGAAGATGTGTGTTACATACTAATGCAAAGAATACGGGACTCTGACGGAGGACAGGGCATGTGGTATGTGTATAGTGACTTAGGAAGTAACAGCCACTGCTTCACAGCCCTGAGGTGCACACACCCTCCTCTGACACCCTTTGTGTAGGCACCGTGCATGGTTATGCATGCCCGACTAAAAGCAATCCTGTTTTTCACAGTGCTTTCCAACCCACGTAGCCAGAAGTGGTCAGTGTGGCGAGAATCCAAGCTCCTCTCTGTCACAGCCTCTAATTTTCTGGCACTCTACACAAGTGACACAAGAGTTGAGGACTTTGCCATCTTCTTATGTTTCCATAGAAAAACCATTGCGGGTCTGATCTCTTGTGCCCGTTTGTATTTTGAAGCCACAAATATCCATATAACTAAAGGATGCTGTGAAATGGATCCCTGGAGGAGAAAGAGGGGCTTAAAAGTGAGACTTTCAGCTATTTTCCCTGTGGCATGCAGCTGCTAAAGAAAGCCGAGAACCAGGTATAGTGCATGGGAAGATGCCTGCATGCTTATGCTGTTGAAAGGTGCACACATTCATCGTATATTTTTATAGTGAGGCTTTTGGATATTTAAGGAACAAACTCAGAGTTCCCCAACCGATTTGTGTCAAGTCAGTGATAAAGAGCAGGGATGCATCTGCTTGCAGGTCTCAGATGAGATGGCCTTCATCTCTACCTCATTCTGAAATTGTATAATGGTCAGGTCAGTAATTTCTGGGGAGAAGGAAGCATCACTGGTGGCTCATGGGATGTTGTGGGGTATGTAATGGGAATAGAGCTCCTGCAATGGCGGCAGCTTTAACATTCAGGGTTCACATCATATATATATGTGTGTGTATGTGTGTGTGTGTGTGTGATATCATATATATGATATATAGTACTAAAAAACTTGTATATTCTTACACACATATAGTCTCACATTTTCTTTAATGAAAAATATGTCATCAGTGTATATAAAGCAAAATGACCACCATGTTCCCATTTTCACTATGGGAGTCTCTAGGGAAAGACGCCTCTGTTTTCCTAGTGTGAGCATTCTTGTGGACAACTCCTAATTATATGGAATCCTAGGTCTTTGGATAGAAAACTAAGAAGATGTATCTTCCTCTGGCTGTGTGAAAAATGGAAAGCCTTCATTTTCAAGAGCAGGAAAAGATATCCATAGACATGAGTCAGAGGTTTTCACTTGGTAGGTTTTATCCTACTGCTTCTAATTACTGGTGTCTGGGATGTGAGACAAGTCTTCTAAAAAGTATTCTGTCTGCCCAGATGTTGGTCTGTGATCCACATTCAGACCTAGACACTGATTCGATTCCTCTCAGCTCTCTGTCTTAGGGAGTAAACCTCCCGAGAGCCATTGAAAGCTCATTTTGCTTGCCTGGAGGCCCCATGGCTTCTCACAGAGAAATAGAAGTTTGTCACACATGCTCACAAAGTTCTCTAAGACAGCAGGCTAGGCACAGGTCTTTCTAGATGATGAACAAATGGAGGAAGGATGCTGGGCCAACCTCAGGCCTCTGCTCCAGGGCCCACTCAACAGCAGAAAACTACTGATGTGGGTTTCCCCTCTGTATGCTGTGAATACCATTGGTTAATAAAAAAAACTGTCTTTGGCCAAGCAGTATTTTAAATAATATAGTTTCTGTGTGATTATTTTGAGTCTGAGCTGCCGAGCAGCCGGAAACAAACAGCTTCCAACTACAAACTACACAGGTCTGTTCCAGGAAACAGCAGGCTACTTTGAGGCCTCACAGGGAATGCTGGTACCCATGACCCTGAAGTTAAATAGCATCACTATCATTTGTGGGGTTGTGCTCCTCCTCCTGCCCCATCTGTGCTCTGGCTATACCCCTGAGCACTACCACCATTAATATCCCAATGACACCAGATTTAGTGGGCACACCTAAGATGTTCAACAGGGCTTTTATTTGCTCTGAGTTTATTATTATTATTATCTGTGTGTGTATGGGGGAGTGTGTGCACACACACATGCGTGCATCAGTTAGCAGATACTGAATAAAGTCTAGCTCGAAGCCTCTTGACTCTGCCACTAATAATTCCCCTGATTTTGACAAAGTTACAGTTCCCTCCAATTTGTAGTAGGATAGATGGGTGTTGATTGACGCCTGTAAAACACTTAACCCAAGGACCTAATAAGTTATCTCTTTCAACACACAGTCCTAGAAAACAAGAAAAGCCATTACTAGGTTTTGAGTGGTCAAATGCAACTCCAGCTGGCCTCAAAGACTCTCTATAGATAATGATGACAGGGAAACTTACCCTCTTTTTGAGATGCTGGGAATTAAACTCAGGGATTTTTGGATGCTAGACCAGCATTCCACTAATTGTGCTACCCAGTCCCACCAATCCCCCACATCTAGTTCCTACAGGATGACCTTGCTCAGTGAAGTTGGATGCTGATGGCACTTCTTCTCCATGGTATATCATATTCCTGCAGTCTTTGCTGAAGCTCCATGGAGCACACAGCTGTCTTTTTACAGAAGGGCTGATAGGAATGTGTCAACCTTCTCTACATTGGGCATATTTGAGTCCTTAGAGTTTGCTATTCTGGAAGTCTATAGAGTTCAAGCCCTGAATTCTAATAGTGAATTAATTTTTTTTCCTTGATTTGGACACCAAAATTATCTGAAAGAGTCTGGCTGTTATCCAGCAAACATGCTCCATTTCAGGGATCCCTCTGTTTCCTGTGTCTGCTTAGCAATGTGCAAAACTGTAGGAAGATCTTTCCTTTAATCTCTTATTCGGGTAGCCCTGGCCCCAATGCTCTCAGCTTCTTTTGCCTATAGCTAAATACACATGCATGTATGTGATCCATGTCTTCTGCAGTTAATTACACTTAGCTCTGTGAGCACCTTGTTACATTTTTCTCAAAGCCTGCCTTTTTACAGCCTTGGAATTATCAGGAATTATTTAGGAAGCATAAGTGACACATGTTTATGTGTGTGATCTAACGTCTACCCAAGTGTGTACCCAAAACTTTGGCCAGCCCAATAAGAGAAACCAGTCTCTCTTTACTTCTGTAGCCATTTCAGCATCTCCACCCTACTGCCTGGCAAAGACACTTCTTCCTACCTGAGGCTTGACCACAGTTAAGGAAAGTCCTGGAGTGAGACCGTTCCTTCCAAGGCTGCTGAGATAATGCAAGGGTTCCACTTGGCTCCCTGAGCTGAGAGACTTGTTCAAAGAGAGTGGCATCAGTCACAATAGAAGTGGCCCATTTCATCTGTGGCTTCCTCCATGACTTTGCTTTATCTCCCGTTGCTGTCATGAAATGCACTGATGATAGGAACTGTAATGGAGAAAAGTTTGTTCTGGTTCATCATTCAAGGGTAGAGTTGGGAGTTCAAGGCCTAAGGAGCTTGAGGTAGCTGCTCATTCTGTATCTACAAGTGTAAGTAGAGAGGATGAAGGCATCTGTGTCTACAGGTGTGAGTAGAAGGCATGAAGGCTCCTGTGTCTACAGGTGTGAGTGAGTGGAGTGGATGAAGGCTCCTGCTTTACCAACTGTCTCCTTACATAGCCCAGGACCCCAGGAAACTGATTCCATTTTTAGGGTGGCTCCTCCCACTCGAGTTTAGCCTAATCAACACAATCTCTCAGGCAAGACCAGAGGCTAAAAGCTTCCTCTTGAATGGGCCTCAAGGCTTGTTTTTCAGGTGACTCGGGCTCCTGTCATGCTGTCAATTAATACTGTTAGGCTTAGGGAGAGGTTTCCTGTGAGCCTTCTGCTAAAGGTAGTTTGTGGACTAGCAGTGACACTTTTAACCTTCCCCTAACACACACATCCATTACTTATAATGGGCTAGTTCACCCATTTACAGAGGGAAAGCTCATCATCCATAACACACAATGCATTTGATCTGAAGCCTTCACAGCTGATATGCCTTTTTGTGTGTGTATGTGTGTGAGTTGTACATGTGCGTGTTGTAGGCGCACATGTATGCACACTTGTGCATGTGCATATAGATCAAGTGAGGATTTTAAAGCTTTTCCTCTCTAACCTATTCCCTTGAGACAGGGCCTCTACAGGAACTGGAGCTAAGCTGGCAGCCAGCAAGCCCACTGATCTTCCCATCTTCCCTCTATACAGTGCTAGGTTTATAGGCATGTTCAACTTGAACACAGGAGCTGGTTTGTGAAGAGCACAGGTCTTCATGCTTATGCGGCAAGCACTCACGTCATTGGGGCCATCTCTCCATGCCAGCTGGTGGGAATTTATCTGAGTTCTTACACAGACAAAACTACTAGCCAACACGATCACAACAATGAGAAAAATAGTTGCTCTTAGTACAAGGACTCACCATGTGGTGGGCAGCTTGCCAAGCATCTTACAGGCATCATTTGATTTAATAATTTTTATGCCCCCTTGGGAAACACAGTCTCCTAAATGTACAGAAGAGATGAGGGAGAATTCCAGAGCTGAGATAGGTCACAAACATGGCTCTGAGCTGGTGAGTGGAGGAGCCAGTGATCTGGTCAAAGCTTTTCACTCTCGCATGCTGTGCCTGCTTGGTTCTCATTTTATTCCACTGGGGATTGAATTTTGCAGTCACAGTTGTAAGGATTTGATTAGGAGTGACATTCGAAGTCCCCCCATTTGTGATTTCACTTTGTAGATGCTTCATAACTGATTTTACAGATACCAAAAGTCATTTAAAATCACTCTGTTAAATTTTTGCACACCGCCCGTGCCCTATCCCGCTTCTACACAGTGCCCCATCACATCTGTCCATAAAAGGTCGTAAATAATTCCATTGTGCTCTCTTCTTTCCCTAAGGCTGACTTCAAACTTGCTATGTCACTAACAGTGACCTTGAACTTCTTATTCTCCTGCCTCCCTCTCCTGGGTACTAGAATTACTATTTGCCACCACACCTGTCTTTGCGAGGCCCTAAGGAAGGCTTCATGCATGCTAGGTGACTGAGCTACCAGCTGAGCTCCATGCACAGTGCCCTGACTGCCTTAGTTCAAGCTTGGCCCATGGATGTTTTGACTCCTCTCTTTGGAGAAAACACTTTCAATTTGACTCCTCTTGGCTCCTCTCTTTGGAGGAAGCACTTTCAAAGTTTTCCCTTTTGTGTTAAAAAGTATCGTAGGGCATTTTCTAAGCAGGTGGCTGAACACAAGGTACATTTATCATTACTGAGTTTAGGAGAGCAAAGGTCAAAATTGAGGAGCAGGTCAGCCTGTGCTGGCTCTCAAGAAACTATAGAAGAACCCACTTTGTGCCTCTTCTAGAATCAGTAGCAGTCTTCATTTCTTAACTCTGGTGGCATTTCTTAACTCTCCTGGATCTTCTATGGCCATCTGTACATCTTTCTGAGCACCCCTTTGCCTTCTCTATATTGTACATACGTAATGTGCTTGGAGTCCACCCAGACAGCACAGGATAAATGCCTCTAGATCCTAAACTAATCCTAATTCCATGCCATATGGGGTAATAGTTACAAGTTTTAGTGGCTAAGCTGTGGGTATAATTTTATTTGGAGAGGATTCTTGATCATGTCTTCTGCTCTTCTTTAATCACCCTAGTTTTTAAAAATAATATCCATAGCCTCAACTGTCTGAGCTCATAACTCTCTCTCTCTCTCTCTCTCTCTCT
>LOJH01053090.1:0-12242 GCA_001685095.1 Ellobius talpinus
GGTTGTGAGCCACCATGTGGTTGCTGGGAATTGAACTCAGGACCTCGGGAAGAGTAGTCAGTGCTCTTAAGTGCTGGGCCATCTCTCCAGCCCCAGAATACTATACATTTTACGTATGTGTCTTATATGTTTCTTCCAGTACAGTGAATTTCATGAATTCCATGGAGTAAATATCACCCGCCCATCTGAAATCCCCCTTTGAAAAAATAATTTCTGGTACATAGCTGCATCGAAATATTTTTGTTTATGTAAAACCACTTTTACAACTCTGGTCCTTGTCATTTCTCACCTGAAAACACCTAGGGGTTACTCATGTTCACTCTTAGTCCTCATCCCTCACATTTTGAACTATATTTCAACTGGCCGGAAGATGAGTTCACTCGTATTTAGAATTATAATTGAACATACAGCTGTAAATTGCTGTTATTTTCCATTCCACTCAGGATTCTGTCTCTAAAACTGACTTCTTTAAGTAAATTCTGTGTATTCAAAGTTGCTTTAGTGATTTAATGCTGAGGATTTTGACACACAATGACTTCATCCATACTTTTCTACTTGGTGTGTAGTTGTGAACTAACACATATGATAAATTTTAGGAATCCATTTCAGAGACGGTCACAATACATTTAATATGCATTACGTTGTGGAATTCTCTGGGGATGAGCCATAATAAATTCTCACTTAAGTACTCATGTGGGTTGCAAAATGTGAATGTGTACAGCTAGCACAGTCATTTAAAGATATAATGAAGACAGTCTTTAACACAATTTCTATCAACTATTATTGTCTTCCTTCTAAAATAGACAATCGTGGCCATTATTTTCTGTGTCCACACACTATTTCTGTGTTCAGTAAAGCCGCATACCTTCAGAAACGATCAGGTTGATCTGGTGTGATGGGAGAATATGCGGCAACAGGAATCTGGGCAGCAATTCAGCATGGCCACCTGGCTGTTCCTCAGTGTTCATGGCAAGCTTATCTTTTGTGTTTTGCTCATGCCATGGCTGGAGAAGCTTGCCTTCTCTCAATGAGCTGCAATGTCCCGGAGGCTAGATTTTCTTTCATACTATATCCCATAGAATACTGTTACAGACTAGTCACTGAAGTTGGTTGATATAGTTCAGTGCAATGTTGGACAAGGGAGTATATGCACTAACTGTAGTAGTGTATCAGAAAAACAAAAGGTAGAAAGTAAATCTTTAGAACCAGTGCAAAGAATGAGCTCCAAGATCTATCAACTGTCAAAAATATGGTGTTCTATATATTGAATTGGGCCCATACTTGTATAATGTTTGCATGTGTGTATGTGTGTGTGTATGTTTGCACACAATATGAACATGCATGTATGTGTGCATGTGTGTGTATGTGTGTTTGTAATAGCTCAAGACAGTTTGAAAATAAGGTTTTGCTAAGTTTTAAAGTAATTGTGACTTTTTTGCATCATTTAAATTTCTGTCCTGCTTCATTTATATGTCTGAATGTAAATGCATGCATATTCATTTCCTACCTGCAGCTTCTGCCTAGTAGATCTGGGGTCACAGGCTTTGGAGTGTCAGCTTTTCCTCTGCTCATGCTTCTCTCACTCGCTCACACTTTCTGTGGAGCATCTGTTATGCAGCATACTGAAAAGTGAGCTGCCTCTTTTGGAAAGGGAGATTTGTTTTTGAGCTCATCTTAATCTCCAAGAAAGATGCGAAGTCACACAAAAATATGCGCAAACAGTTGGAGCACACATTGATGCCAAGGAAACCAAACCCTTCAAAATCATACTGATACAGATTAAAATGTGAGTCAGGCTCCTTTTTACAAAACTTCCCCACTGCTCTCACAACACAGCAGGAAGCCCTATGAGAAAAGATATATTATAGTCAGTCTTTTCTTCAGCCTTTATAAAACAGTTGCAGCTTAGGTGGAAACAAATTCTGTACATTTAATAGTAAATGTGTAAACCAATTCATCATAATGGACTATGATAGTAACTGTTCAAACATGAGGCTACGCCCTTTATCTCAGAGTTCCTTTCACTGGCTTATCTTTAATGCAACTATTTTTAGCTATCATGATTTAACTTTGGCTTCATGTGATCCTCCTGATTGGACAGCATCCAGTTCTTATGTGTTCCTTTAAGGTTTTATTGACTACTTACATGTACATTGTCAGGCCAAGAATGTAATTTCTCTCTTCCCCATCTCATGAAGGTTTAATAATTACTTTTGAAACTATCATCAAAAGACATTAAGGTAAATTCTAGAGAAAAAAAAACCCAAACTTAGAATATCTCACTGTTCTTGTAAAAACAAACCATCAGGTACTTACTTATAGCAATTTTCTTCACAATAACTGGGACCAGTTCCAGCAGCAGGAGGAATTTGATCGTAGCACGTGGCATCGCTATTTTCTTACATGAGAGATACTGAGGCATATTCGGCTGTAAATAATAAGAATCTATATACGAAGCATGCAGCTTTATCTCATGTTAAAAGAATCTAAAGGTAAGCAGATGGTCAGGGGAACTACGCCATGAGTGTCATGAGTATGTGATGTCAGGGCATTTTACCCTTCCTTTGTTCTACAGTTCTCAGCATATGGCTTCTGTTTGCTGAGGACACACAGTGGAGGTTTCCGGAGCTTCCTGTCACTATTCTTTCTAGAAGACAGGAGAATGAGAAAGGAAAGTCACAGATTTGTTCAGAAGTTCCACCTAATAGCTTCCCCTTCCATCTCCCTGGCATCCTTGTTGCCAGAGCACAAAGCAAAGTATGCTCTTGAATGTTCATCTTCACAAAGACGGGCCCTTTGCTTCTACGGGAGAAAAGGAGGACAGATGGACTCTTGTGTCTTTCTGATTCTGACTCACCCTTAAAGGAATATGAATTTTCTTTCTTCTAAAGAGACAATCCTCCTGACTGTGACTCTGTCTTCCCCAAAATATGCAGGAAATCAGATTGGGGCAAGGACAGGGGAGGAGTCTGAGGTGAGCAAGCTGTACCTTGGATGATACCCAGGACATGCTGAGGAGAGATGAATATGTCTCATGGGGTCAATGAAGCTTTACCTATGCATGCCATTGTCTCCTGCAGTCTGATGAAGGGCACTACCTACCATTGGGATGGCTGCTCATTGTCACCATCAGTGTTGCGTTGTCTCTCTACTGTCCTGGACCTGTGGGGTCCCCACTGAGTCATGCTAAAGCTGAGCATCCGGGCATAATTTGGAGACAAGGAACAGTAGCTTGCTAGTTACCGTATCAGGATTATTGCTTATCTCCATATCTAGAACATACAGTTAGGGATGCCAGCTCATGCAATAGTTATCTCAGTTGTGTAAATGTTGTTGAAGAAATGAAGAGAAACAACTGTAATTGAAGGTGGGGGAAGTGTGGGAAAATGGCATTTTGTTTTCTGCCCTTTGCATCTTTCCAACTCAGAAAATAAGAAGAAAAGAGCAAACCAAGGAAGAATCCTCCCGTCCTTGATCACCTTTGTTCTGTCTCCTTTTATGTATACATGACTTTGGAAAGTCAGTTAGTGCTGAGGAATCCAGTGGCATTTTCTTAGCAATGAAAGCAACACCTACTTTACAGCATTACCATGAAGATTAGCAAGCCGGCAGGTGCAGAGCAACCCACGCCCCATGGACATGCATTGGTTCACAGTGGATTGTGAAACTGGGATTACTCGGATTCTTCATCCGTCATTGCATCCAGTTTAATTTCCAAGTTCCATGTGTCATCACTAACATTTATTGGGTATTTTTGTTTTGTGCCAAGCTCCACTGTAAATTGTATGTGAATTAACACACTTAATCCACACATTGATTTATGAGGTAGGGAGACACTTTCATTTTTCTAGTTTTACTGAAGAAGAAATTAAGATTCTGGAAGCTAAGCAGCCAACTTTGAGTTATGTAGGTAAAAGTTATCTCTGATTTGAACCCAGGCAGTCTGGCTACAGAGACTGTACTAGACACTGTTACTGTGATTATTTAATAAGACTACTAATAACTTATTTTTAATAACAACTGCTCCATAAGTGCCCTGAGGATTTGTGGCATTGTCTCCCATGATCACTATTGGGTGTCCCACCCAGTTCAAATAAAATTCCAAGAGAGAATCATTGACTTAGAAAAACCACATGTAAGTGAGTTGAACGCTCCAAGAACGAAGAGGAGTTGACCCCTTTCACAAGGATATGGATGAAGCTTCAATTCAGTCAATCTAATTATAAACTATTATTCCCCTATTATGCCCTGTTATGGAAATACTGTAATTGGATACAAAAAAAATCTTTCATAAAAGCTTCTCCCTCAGGCAGGGTTTAATACTGGTCTCAGCTCAATTAAATAAAATCAAAACTATGCTTTAAAAAAGCAGTTATATGCAGAAAGAAGAGGGAGGGGAAATACTGTACAAAATGAAGGCAGTTATCTCTGGGTAGCGGTAGAACAGAGTGACTTTATTTGTCTTTAAAAATTCTGTTCCTTTGGTTTTTCTTACTGTGAAGGTATTACTGTAAAGGTGGCATTAGTTCCTTTGGCTGGTTATGTATTAACAGCTAAGTATAAGGAGAGAACTAGCATGTCGTCCTCAGAGACCCTGGCTTCAAAACTCGGTGCTGGAATAAAACACTGCTCTAAGAAGAAATTTCTCTAAAAGGAGACTTTATAAAGCTAAAACCAAAATCTCACACAATTGCTCCACTGCAGGTTCAAAATTCTTGCTGTAGTTTCTAAAAGTGCAATGTAATGATAAAGTGTACGTACAAAAATGCAGTCAGTTTCTACATTTTCCCCTACTATTTCACCTCTTATTTACTAGAATACTAAGGAGAATCTTTCTCCAGGACTAAAAGCACATGTCTATCACACCTTGTGATACCTGTATGGACGTGCTAAAGTTCCTGGTAATTTAATTGCACATTATGTATTATAACTATCTCAGCTTCAGATCCAAACATCTGTTCAATCATGGGTTTGGTCAGTTCCTCAGAACAAATGAAGAAGAACATTGCGGGCCTCATGGTGCATGGTCTTCAGCTCTTTAGAATGTATTACTAATTATTTTCCAGGTTATTTTTTCCAACAGTGATATCTTAGAATGTCTGTTTCCTCAGGGATCCATATGCTGTTTTTTTTTAAAAAAAAAAAACAACAAATTTTATTTAATTTTTTTTCATTTTACATACCAACCACAGTTAAACCCACCTTTCCCCCAACTAACCCCCATCCACTCCTCAGAAAGGATAAGACCTCCCATGGGGAGTCAACAGAGTCTGGCATATCAAGCTGAGGCAAAGATCCACATGTTCTTTATCATTTTTGTCAATACGATAAACTGAGCAAGTCTAGACTTTCTCTTTCTTCAGCAATGATTGACTTTCTGCATTTGCAACTTGGGTTTTTTTCTTTTATGAAATGCCTGTTCTGTCCTTTGTCAATTTTGTTTAATAAGTTGCCTTCTTATTTATCTATTAGAGTTACTTATCTTAAAAACACTTTTAGTATGTTGCAGAAGCTTGGTTATCCAGTGGTGAGCTAATTTGGTAGATGCCTGTTCCTTCCATAGCATTTTTAATGCCAATATAAGATGTGAACCCAAAGGCAACCGGGAGTATGCTACATGCCTAAAGAGGAATGAGCACCATGAATGTAGTATGGGTTTATTGGGAGAAAGTTTTCTTATAAGCACAATTTATTTTATTAATTTTTGCTGCTGGGAATCAAGTTCAGCTTTTTGAGTATTCTAAATACTCACCTTTCCCACTGTGTTATCCCCCTCTACTCACTACGACTTCTTCGTAAGACAAAGCTAAAGGTCCATATCCAACTCCACAGAGTCCCTGTGCCAGTTCCTCTCTGCCTGGCCAGGCTTAGTCATTGCTTAGATCTCACTCCCAGCACCACTTCCTCCAGGAAGCTTTTTATGACCTTGTTCTCCAGGTCAGATCTTATTTTATGTTTCAGATAATACTTCTGCTTTTGCAGTTTTCTGTTTATTTACCTGTTTGTTTGATCTAGCCTCTTATGCTCACTGAAATACGTTCTCCTCTAAAGCGGAAATATTGCACCTCTGCATCTTTCTCTACTTGACTTAGCCTTTTGCAAAGGATAGAAATAACAAAAATTTGTTAGAGAAATATCACATGTAAATAAACATTGTGGATTATATTGGCCATTCACAGAGAGTGAGTTTGGCCATTCTGCATTAATACCTTTGACATTCTTGTGGAAAACTGATCTGAAGAACCACTTGATATTTTTACTATATAGAAAAAGATGCAACCTTTGGAGATTATAATTTTCTAGTGAGATGAACTCTGACAACTCCAAGCAGGCAGAACATTGGCTCATGGGGCCTGTTTAAATCTTCACTTTCTAGTAATTCCTTTATAAGTTTCTAAGATGGTTTTTAATTATATACACAGAGATCTGTTAAAGATAAAAATAAGAAGTCCTCTTTCCTTATGTAGTCTATTGTGATAACGTAAGTCATAGGTGACAACTGAGTGGTTAAATGTCAGCTACTTTAAATACAGACACACAGTATATGTATTATACACACCACGTTTCAAAGACTATGAAACAAAGAAATGAATATTTTGTCTGTTAAATAATGTGTTTTTGCTTTGATATATGAGGCTTTTTTCCACGGAATTTTGGCACTCTCTAGAATCACTTATAATACAAAATCATTACCTAACTAAAAATTAGCTCTATGCCACACCTAACTGTTTAAAAGACTCAAGGTAGAGAGAGCTGTCTAGGAAGCCTTAGAATGATGCATGTCTTAGATACACATCTGATGCAGAAGTCTAATTGTACCCAGTGAAAGTTCTCAAGGCTTTACAGCATTAGCTTCCTCTCCTTTTGTCTGCAGTTTAACGTTTTCCTTTTAAAAGGTGAGCACATTGATTTACTGTCTCAGGTAAAAGAAATAAATTATAAAAATTGAGATGGGTTACCTGCATTTTCTCTTCTGCATTACATAGGTTGGCAACTTGACACAGAGAGGTAATATATACTATGATTTTTTTTCAAGACAGTGTTTCTCCATGTAGTCCTGGTTTGGCTTTTCTGGAACTAGAATTCATTCTGCAAACCAGGTTGGCCTCGAACTCACAGAGCTCCACCTGCCTCTGTCTCCCTCCTCACTGCTGGGATTAAAGACATGTGCCACCAATGCTCATCTTAATATATACTATGAAGAGAAGCTTGGGCATCAGATACAAGCTGCTGGGAAGCACATGGAATGCAGTGTAGTGCCAAAGGTGCAGTGTGTACCTCAGGTTCTGAGGACTTCCAGACAGTTCACGCTACTCTGTGATGTTATGAAAGGTTAAATGATCCATCATAGGACACACTCCATTTAAGAAAACACAACAAGCAGAGAGGGAGCAATGAGCTTTCCTCCCCAGATGAAAAGTTATGATAGCTGATAGCTGCTAGGGAAGGGGGTGAGTTTTCTTTAGAGATGGGATCCCTTGCTGGTTAACCATTGTAGATGGCTCACAGCCATCTGTATATGGGCAATTGGACTCAGTGGACTAAGGGGGAAAATGGATGTTGCTGCTCTCTATCATCATTTAGAAATGGGTGCTAAAATACATTGTTTTATTGCTGATATTTTTTTTTCTATTAAGAGTAGCTTATTCTACCAAGATAACTGGAAAAACAATATTTGGTGAGGGGATGTTAACAGAACTTAGACATGATAGAATTGTTTGTATTTGTACAATGACTTTTATTGTTTAATTACCAGGATTAGCAGTAGTCATGTGCCAGGGCCCTGCCATTGAGCTGTGCCCACTAACCCAATGCATTCCTATTGCAGGAGCTTACTGGAGAAAGCCATCTCTCACCACACAAAGCGTGGACTTTGGGGCTAACTTAATTTAAATCAATAGTGTTGTGAAATGATACCTTAATGGCAATCACCACCCCATCTCAAAGGCCCCGTCCCAAATGCTGCCATCCCTGTGATTTTGTGACAAGATCTTAAAGGATACTTGGGATTATTATACACTTTGGTGTAAGCGACTGAATGACCATTAGGTCTGTTCATGGACTTCAAATCACATGTTATCAGTGAAACCTTCACTGCTGGGTTTCCTGTCATTGTGTCTCCAGGCTGACCATTTCCTGTCAATGTCCTTAGAACGGAGAATATACTGAAAACTGGGGTCAGTCACTATGCTGCTAACTCTAACACTTCTGGCTTTGGAAGATAAAGCAGTTTTTATTTTGTTTTGTTTCAAAATATTATTTTTTCTTTTTTTTTTAAAGAACACAACACTTGAGTTTTCTGTGATTTGTTTCTTGTTCAGAATCAGCAAGTTCATTTTATGTGGTGTATGGCATGGTTCAGAGATTTATCAATGAACAATGAATTAATTTCTCACTCTGTGTGTCAAAAATCATAAGAATTTGCATGTTCTGTCCAGCACACAGTTTCTGAGATGGTACAGACTGGGAATAACTCAAATTTGAATCTGACCCTTGTGATGAGGGGAATCCAAGGACCTAGAAAATAACAAGTTGAGTAGTTGAGTTGACTCAAAAGTAGTCACCAAGTTTTCCTGCTCTTGGAAATGAATCAGAACCTTAACTCATCTTCAGATATCTATGCACAAGTTTGTGTTCACAAACCATTTAATACATTTGGTAGGTTGCTTTCTGATTCCTTCATGTTTTAATCTTGGAAAGTATGGTCAAGTTAGAGAAGGTTGGAGAAATTGAGCATGGCAATAAACAAAAGCAAGTAAGTAAAACTCTAAATAAATAGAAAGAAAGAAGACTCTGAGTATTCCAGGTGGCCAGAGGACAGTTAGTACAGCTGCTTGGAAGGGTGACAATTGTCCTCCCCCGGTGGAGGTGGAGTCTTCACATTACTATTAGCCTGGCTAATGACCAAGGTGTGAAGGATTAGGGTTTCAAGCTCTGTATAATTAGCAGTATACAACTTGCTTTGTTTGGGATGACAGAAGGTGGTAGACTTTGGGGGAAATGGACGAAGGCATGGGCTAGAGTAGAAATAAGCAACTAGCTATTTCTGAAAGGTTTCTTATTGTGTCCTTGCCATCCCCGCCATCTAAGTGAGCCTTTTACTTCCAGCTCCAGTCTATAGAGGAGAGATGTCCTCATGAGCATTGAAATCAAGTGATAGCTGAATAAAGCAAGAGGCAAGACAAAACAAAACAAAGCAAAAGGTGTCCGAGTAAGAAAGTGAAGTGGTTCCATCACTTTTGAGTTATATGAGAAGGAACAGTCCCAACAGATAGATTCAGAATGAGTTGTTGGCATAGGAAAAATCCCAACTGGATTTTAGCACAGGTCCATTAACATAAATTTTTGACAGGTGCAAAGATGAGCTCTTTCCTGGAGTGAAAACCTGGATAAGCTTGCCCAACCTGGGGGAAATGTTTATAAAAATAAATCAGTAGACAGTAAATGATAATGACTAGAAACCCCAAGAAAGCACACCCACTCTTTTTTTTTCAGACAAGAGAGAATATTCATCATTTAGTTGAATGGTTTTCCTCAAACTGAGTTTTTACGTTCTTTTGTATTGTTGTTCATTCACTGCTGGTTGGTTGGTTGATATTTTAAACTGAGCCAGTCACTCAGTTTCTATGGAGATTGAACCAGTTGAGCTGTCTTTGCCTTATTGATGAAAATTTTATATTCTTTTATAATTACTTATTTATTGTGATTTTCTTTCTTCTTGGATGTTGCTGGGTTGCTGCCTCTCTGTGACCTGCATTCCAGGGACAGATGGCAGAGTAAGACACCACCTGCCTGACAAAAGGCAATGCCTCCTTGCTGCTCTGGTGGTCATGCTGAGAAGCAGTAGCTATCACAGAGGAAAGACCAGTAGTTACATAACTGCACATTCAGGTGCTTACTGGTATTTGGTTTTGGTGCTCAATATAAAGTGCTGCATTTTATAATTACAAATTTACTTCTCTGCAGCTTTAACTTCTGGAGGACAGAGACAATATTAAGCCTCTTTAAAGCCTCCACTGCACAAGAGAAAGAAATATTTGATACATGACCTTCAACGCTAGATTGTGCATTGCCTGAGGGCAGGTGATGAGATTCTATCTCTAATGTTTAACACAATTCTGGACACATGGCTAACTGCTTCATGAATTTTGTTAAATAGAAGAATAAATGATTTTAAAATTGTGAGTTGCATTCATAGCTGAGGTCGAGATTCAGGGAGGGGAAAGAAGAGTGAAGGGGAAATACTTCCTAGTCCTTGGCACACATGTGGTCCATCTTCTAACATCTGGATTTCTTTACTTTATTTGCCTATGCTTAAAAGTAACGAGAGAGTCCAGGAAGCCTGCATGGAATCTAGCTCTAATTCCACATCCTTAGAGCTAGAATGTATGCCACTGAACCCTGCCCACTTCCTTTAGCCTAGCAGTGTCCTCAGAGAACTGACTGGCGCAGGCCATCTCACTTTATTTTGCTGAGGAAGACTATATTATATTTTATGGCAAGACAACATTGTTCTTTGTGGAATCCAGAATGCACACTTTGATGATTCTACATCCTGCTTTACATTTATTTGTTTATTTTGTTTCATCCACCCTTTTACTTTTTTGTGTAAAATGTTTTCATACAATATGTTTTGATTATTTTTCTTCCCTAATTTTCTTTTTACAGTGTGTGATGATTTATATTGATCATTAATTCGACAGGATTTAGAGTCACAAGGGAAAGAAATTTTGGGCATGTCTGTGAGAGAGTTTCTGGCGTTGCTTAACTGAGGCAGGAAGGCCCACCCTAAAGTCCATGGGTGGGATCCTGGACTTAATAAAAAGGAGAAGAAAACAAAGTGCTGGCATTCTTCTCCACTTCTTGGCTGCAAATGCAATGAGATCAGCTGCCTCAAACTTCTGCGGCCCTATTTTCCCCTCAGTGGAGTCTCCTGATGTACTGCACCTCCAACTGTGAGCACACCAAGCCTTCTTCCTTATGCTGCTTTCCTCGGGCATTTTGTCACAATAAGAAATCTAATGTGTAAGGCTAGGTACCAAATCCAGGGGCTCACAGATGCTAGGTCCACCTCTGTCAGTAAGCTACACCCACAGTCTGATTTTACTGTAAACTCAGAGGGGAAAAACAGCGCAATCTCAGTGACATTTTCCTAGTCAATTACAGTTCATGATGATATGAATGCTTAGATTGGACACACAAGGCATTTAAGTTTCACTCATGGTTTGTCGATTCTGCTATTTCACCACATTTT
The DNA here is from genome assembly GCA_001685095.1 of Ellobius talpinus. Taxonomy (NCBI): domain Eukaryota; kingdom Metazoa; phylum Chordata; class Mammalia; order Rodentia; family Cricetidae; genus Ellobius; species Ellobius talpinus. Next base: position 11,255 of record LOJH01053090.1, read on the forward strand.
CCATTGTGTCCTGTTTTCAAACACACTGGTTTGGGGTAACAATCAGACTGCGTTTGTATTCACTCAACATGTGCGCAGATAATGAGTGGGTGGACACTGTGTTTTTCACACACTTGCCACGATTTCCATTTCTCATCTAAGAAGACTTTTGCTGGTTTTCAGAATACAGCATATCTGTCTCTCCTCTGATTCTTGTTATGAGATTTAAGACTTCTCGCTAGGAATCCCAATTTCCTGTGTCAGAAGGTTTATTTGACTATTCAAAAAAATGTCCTTACCCTTAATTTTTGTGCTGAATTGCTAACATTCTAATTTACAATCACCACATTTAAACCAGACCATGTTACAGAGTGAAGACATTTTACATATACTATTTGGATAGAAAAATGTACGCCTATAAGCATGCTTTTAATGTCTTCATTTTTAGGCACTGGGTTAATTTGAATTTTCTTCATAAAAAGGTACTCACATTTCAAAAATATGTAAGATAGATGCAACATATACTAAATAGAGAAATCGTCAGTAGGAACAATACATTTTCACTTTATAACATTATCTCTACGGAATTTTGGATGAGAATGTAGGTGAGTAATGACACCTGACTTCTTTACCTGTAATTTGACTAAAGAGTACTCATGAAAATCCAAAAAATGTGTGTGGGGAGCTTAAGATTGTTTTTGTCCTCTCACTGTTAGATTATGTTTATTTATTTATGTAGGTCCTACCACTTTCATTTCTCTTTATCATTTTATTCTTTCATTTCTTCCTTTCTCATCTTTTACACAGTATTTGGATGTCTGGAGAATTGCTTTTACATAAATTCAATTTACATGGCATATTAAGAAAACACATATCTAAAAGACACATCCAACACTAATGATATACACAATACTAACCATACACCTAACACTAACCACATACCCACCACTAACTGTATGCCCAAACTAGCCATATATCCAACATTCAACACTAACCACATACCCACCAC
>LOJH01053091.1:0-12242 GCA_001685095.1 Ellobius talpinus
GTGTTGATAGGTTTGTGAGTTAATATCCGGGTCTTCTATTCGATTCCATTGGTTAATAGAGCTTTTAAATGTTTTAGATTTCCGATAGTATCCCTCAAGACAGTTAGCATGAACCCCTCCTTTTTATTTTGTTCTTTCTCCCTTTTTGTTGCCTAGAATAGGAAGCTGGTGACTAGAGGTCTGGCCACCTTGGATGAGGACCATGCTTCAGAAGGAGGAAGAATATGAAGGGTTATTTGACTTCCAGATTAAGGACTACTGGAGTCCTTAACTTCTTACTGATTAGCAGTTACTGCTATGCTATCTATTACATGGTTCAACTCAATCTGAACCATGAAATTTCATGACCAATTTCTTCCCAACTTGATTGTCCTTCCTACAAATGTTTCCACATTTTCTCGAAACTCAGTGTAGATATGTCATTATAATATAAATATTGTAAATATTTTAGATATAATCTACCATTTGAAGAGCATTTCTTATGTTACTTAAGTGTATAGACATATAACAGTAACCTATTATATCTCATTGAATCTTCCTAGCATCCTTGCAAGTGTGTTTATTGAGTATCTGACATCGAGTATCTCTTCTGATCAAAAGTGAACATGACATGTTCTTAAGACTAGTCTGTAGGTGAGGATGCTGAGGAAACCCATGCACATTGCAAATACCAAGAACTGTCTGAGTCCAAAGTTTATTTGGTTCTTTTACATCATTGTAGGCATTGCCTAATGTGTGACGTGTTAAGAAGCATTCCTGGAATCCCCACACTTAAATGGTCTCAGATCACTCTGCACTTTTTCCTTCTTGCAGTTACTTTAATTTATAATTAAAGCTGTGAGAAATTGACTGTAATAAATTCATAATTCATGGGCTCATCTGTACAGTCGGCATGGCAGGATCTGGGCTTGTCTAGCTAGAAATTGCCTTTCTAGTTGCCTGCAGACTATTTGGAAAGTAGTAAGTGTTCAGTTGTCTTTGTGGGTTGACTGGGGGGAAAAATTGAAGTTGGGAGGGAAGAAGGAAGGAATGATGTCTCAGATTCCTGAATCCACATTTCTGGGCCTAACTTCTTACTCTCCAACTTCTATAGAACATTCCTCTTGGTGAAGGTTGCGTTTACTTGGGAAACCAAATTAAGATGAAAGAGATTGCATGGTGAGAACAGAAGCAAGGAGTAGGCAGCGATAATGCCAAGGAATGGTCCCCCCAGGGCACTATAAGCTGGTGAGTCATTTATGGCTCTCTGCACCTGTGGAACACAGACATTAGCAAGTTGCCAGTATTGTGAAAGCCTTAGCAACTGAAAGCCAGGGATGGATTTTTACCATCATCGCTGTAGTCCAGGATAAAATGCAAACAAAATTAAATGAAAATTCCAAAACTTTTTCTTTCAATGAATCAACAGATTTTCAATTAAGCTCATGAATCTCACAAAGAAAGTCATAGGTGTTAAGTATGAAGGCAATGCCTTCGTAGTACAGCTGGGCATAGAAATACCACTTATTGAGTGTGTACTGTGACAGATTTACATGATTCATTTTACTTAATCCCTTTAATGACTCTGATTAGCTTTTATAATGAATTCAAACCCTCTAAGGCGAGGAAGAGAAGTAAGTTATTTAACCATAGTTGCTAAATATTTGTTTTCTAGAGATACACGGAAAGCAAGAAGCAGTTGCAAGGGGGTGTACGTGTATGTGCTTTGACATCGGTCTCTTGACCCTTCCTCATGTCCTTTGTAATTGACACTGTGCCCATGATCTGTTAACCCTGTCAACCAACAGAGCATTTTCTCTTCCATTTCAGAGAAGAGTATGAGGATATTAATAACAACTGTAATTGTAATATTAGCATAATTCCTGAATGTTACAGCTGAAATCCTTTGTGCTGGCTGGATGTATTTCAGAGTTCTGAATTCTTTGGAGTTTAGAAACGCAGCTCAGTGAATGTACATCATATGGTCTTTGCGACAGTTAAATATGTGTCATCTTAGTTAGGAGACACCCATGTAAATGCTAAAACATTTTTTTCTGGGCATGTTTGCATTTCTTGGAGAAAACTAAAGACAAAAATTTAGCAATGTCAGTTCATATCATGTTTTACTGCCACATAATCTTTCACTGCCAACTAAGTAGGGAAAAATTGGCTTTTCTATGTACACCTGCGTCCAAATTCCTGGGACCTGAAAATGTAAGACCCTGCATAGTAAAAGGGTCAGGGGAGGTGATGGTAGCAGGTGGAATCAAGGTTTCCAGCCAGTTGACTTTAAGGTTGAGAACCTCTCCTGAATTGTCTGATTATCCCCAGTATAATCATAAGGTCTTCAGGTGTCGTAGAGGAGGGCAAGAGAGTTAGAAAAGATGATGCTGTGGTGTGGCTGTTGTGGGGGTAGAGGACTCAAGCCACCACTGTTAAGCTTTGAAAGTGGAATGAACATGCCAAGGGATGAAAGTAGCTTCTGGAAGTCAGAAAAGAGGAGGAGGAAATAGATTCTTCTTGAGTCTGGAAAGGACTACAGGCTTCTAACATCAATATTAGCTAAGGAATATGCATATCACATGTATGACCCAAATAACTATTAATTAATACATTCATGTTGTTAGGGGCTAAGTTTTTGGCCATAGGAAATCTGATGCAACCCGTTTAAGGGGAAGATCTGATTTCAGAACTTTTTGGCTGCCAGGTTTATAGATGAGAATTGTGGGGTTGAAATTAGTTTTAACATGCAGTAGGCACTGCTGAATTGGCTTGATCCTTTCTAGAGCCCTGCGTGAAGGTGCCTTTGTTGATTCCTTCTTAAGGTAGAAGAATCAAACTCAGGTTATCAAACATTCCTGAGGTCACACAACTAACAGAGCGAAGCCTGGGACTTGAAGCCATTGGTGTTTTGGTGGGTGGGTGGTGTCAATGCTAGGGATTTAATCTAGGTTTTTGTGCATGCTAGTCTGAACTATACCCCTGTCCTTTTGTGAGATACAAGACACTTATCTATAAAACTGGTGGTACCAAAGCTTCCCTTTGCAGATTTTGATAGACAGGGTGGCATGTGGATAGTCGCTTACCACAGGCCTGGTTCGTACTGAGTGCTGATATGTTAACCATTGCGATTGTTAGTGTTATTGTGTTAAAGTATGCATTTCTGTTTAACAGGGAGTCTATTGCTGGGCACAGAAGAATTGGATCTCTAAGAAAATATTGAACAGTCCTAGTAAGTTGAAACTTGTAGGATAAAAATAAGGTAATCTGTGCCTCTGTCATCAAGACTCCTTTTTCTGGATGGCTTATATAGTGCTGGGTGCTCAGGATACTTGCATGTCAAAGTTTCTGTATACAATTTGGAGAAAGTAGTGAGCCCCATTTATTCCAACAAGCTGAGAATCCTTCTCTTGATTACCATGACAAGCTTCTGGGGCAAGGTTAAGATGAGATCACTATGGGATACCAGATCCACTCCTTCACAGGTTTAAGGTACAATGTAAGTGAGGAGTTTTAGTAGGGATTGTGTGTGTGCATGTGTGTGTGTGAGAGAGAGAGAGAGAGGAGACAAAAAAGATAGAGACAGAGATATAAGATATTTATCTATAAAACTGGCCTCTCACATAGAGGGCAGGAAAGGAGAGTTAAAAGATCAAATGAGTAAGCTTGAAATTTATTTAATAAGCAAATTTTTCTTTTTTGCTTGCTATACATTTAAGTGTTAAAGATGCAAAGCTGAATAAAGACACAGACCCATCTTCCAGGGCTATCTAGCAGAGAGTATCAGGATTATTTTATTCACATATTAGACTTTGGAGCTTGAAAAAGTTCAGTTAAAGATATTGTATGACCATTAATTCCTGTGTGGTATGACCTTTCCTGAAGGAGCTATGAGTCATTTAACTTCTAGTTGCAAACGATTGGAATGTTTTTAGCTCTTCTATCAATAAAAACCAGGTACTCTGTGATTTGTTTTCAAACAGGCTTTCTGTGGCTGAAGAATTCTTAAGGACAACCATAAAATGATTGTCCTCTAGGCCAGACATGTGATAAGGGTCACTCTTCTGATTGTGGTGAAGCTAAGGATGCCAGTCTTAAGATGAGAAGCTGTGGACCTCTGGGGACGTCTGTGGTGCTTCTATTGGGGCGGGGGGACATTCTTATTGTCCATCCATCCATTTATATTTTAATTTTCATCATGGACTCTGTTCCAACTCAAATTTGGAGTGTTCTGTGTGCTGAACACTCTGATACTTTCCACTTTCCAACAGAGAGCTGGATAGACAGCTGTCTTCTTTCCGAACATTTCTCTCATTTGGAATATCAGACAGAAACATACATTAAAGGAAGCCATCAATATTTAGTCAGAAATGGGAGATTTGCAGGGCATACCCTAATCCAGATGTGCTCAATATGGTCCAAATGTCTATATACTGCAGAATTTTATTTTGAGAAATGCATTTTTATATGTTTGGATTTAAAATGTCTCTGCTGTTCTCAGAAAAAGTCCTTAAAATTCTTTCTTGCTCATGAATGAATTTCTTGTGATTTCATTCTTGATAGTTTTCTAGGTGCTACAGGCTCCTACAGTGCTACTGGTTTCTAAAAATATCTATTGAAACATTAAGACACCCATTTATTATAGGAGTTATAGGGGACTTACTTATTTACTTCTTCAACATTTATTGATTTCCTAATCTGTGCCATTTACTCTTCCATATTCTAAGTAAGACAGGCACATTGTACTCTGGGATCTTACATTTTAATTAAATGAAATGGGCAAGAAACAGTTTATACACAGAGAGACAAATACTTAGGACTAAGTTTGACATGGAAAGTTAAAATAGAGAAGCATGTTAGAGTGGGTGACCATGGAAGGTATTTCTAAGGAGGTAATGTAGCCAGAGATGAAAGGGTGGTAAAATGATTCAGCTGTTAAGGACACATTATCCCAAGCCTGGTGACGTGAATTCAGTCTATTGAATCTACATAGTGGAAGGAGAAAACTGCCTCCCACAAGCTGTCTTCTAACCTAACCTCCATATGTGGAATCCCCCAACACACACACACACACACACACACACACACACACACACGCACGCGCATTCATGCACGCATGTGTGAAAATCAAAACAAAAATCCACTGTGATATAAATGGCATGAAGGGTCTGTGCATGTAGTAAGAAGAATGTTCTAGTCAAAGAGAACACTTGTTGTGAAGGCCCTGGGTCAGTGTGATTGGAGTGGAGAGCCTAGTGTAAAACCTGGGAGGAGATGAGTGTATCAAAATAGTCATATATTCTATTAGGGATTTAGGGCAGGTAAAGAGTTTGAATTTAAGTGTGGTAGAGCCATTGGTGCATGGGTTAGCAGGCTTGACTTCCATCCTAATAGTTTATTGTGGTTGTATTTTGGATAATTACAGAGGAACAAGACTGAAAACTAGGAGGGCCACTGAAAGGCTTTGCAGTAGTTCAGGAAAGAGATGGTTGTTGTTTGAAGTGGCCTTAGGGTAGTGAGAATGAAGACAAGAAGAGGTATCCCAGATGTATCTTTGAGATGCAGTGGTAGGTCTTGTTTATGGACTGGATATGAGAGCTCATTGCTCTTGTGCTTTTGGCTCAAGAAATCCAAGAGATGCTATTGACTATGATATGGGAGGAGTAGAGTCGGTGGTCAGAGGAAAGAGTTGTATTTTAAATGATACATTTGGTATCAGCAGACATTTGGATATAAGAACCTAGAATTCCAGAAAGTCAAGGCTAGAGATACAAATTTGGGTGTATGCTGTTAAAATGCCCCCACCAGACTGACCTGTGGGAAGCCTGTGGTTCAGTTTTTTGATTGATGATAGATGTGGGAGGGCCCAGTTCACTGTGAGTGATGCCACATATGGTGGTTTGAAAGGAAACCACCCAAAGGGAGTAGCAGTATTAGGAAGTAAGGCTTTATTAGAGTATGTAAGGCCTTGTTGGAGGAAGTGTGTCACTGTGGGGGTGGGATTTGAGGTTTCGTATATGTTCAAGTTACTCCCAGTGACTCAGATCACTTCCTGTTGCCAGTGGGATCAAGATGTAGCTCCTTTTCTACTCTCAGATCCTTCTCCAGCACCATGTCTGCCTGCATGTCACCAAGCCCCGTTATGATGATGATGGATTAAACCTCTGAAACTGTAAGCCACCCAATTAAATGTTTTCCTTTATAAGAGTTGCTATGGTCATGGTGTCTCTTCACAGCAATAGAAATCCTAAGACACCACATATGGGATGATCATCCTAGGTGCTATAAGAAGGCAGGTGGAACAAGCCATACATAGCAATTCAGTGAGCATCCCTCATCTGTGGCCTTTGTACCAGTTCCTGTTCCTAGGTTCCTGCCTTGAGTTCCTGTCCTGTCTTATCTGAATGGTAGACAAAAGCTATATGATTAAATAAATCCTTTCCTCAAGTTGCTTGTGGTCATGGTGTTTTATCATAGAAATAGAAACCTAACTAAGACAGGTTTCACTGTAATGATATAAAAATAGTGGGAGAGAGAAGATAAGAAAATACTGATGGCCATAGTATCAAACCCTTGGGAGATAATGTGATTCAAAGTTAAGAGAAGAAAATGAGCCAGCAATGTTTAGGAAGGGATGGTCAGTGTGTTATGAGAAATGCCAGGGTTGTACTCTGGAAATTAAGGTGAGAGTGTTTGGTAAAGATGGAATATAATCAGTTTGTTGACCTGTTAGTCACTAGTGATCATGACAAGGGTAGTCCCAGGGAGATGTTGGGAGGTGACTTTGAGTGGAGGAAAGAAGTGGAGTAGCAATGGTGGTGGGGTATCTAAAGAAGCAGTAGAACTTCCAAAAAGTTTAGCTGTCAGGCACTCACCAGAGAATTCAAATTCCAGCCCTACATTTGCTGCAAATTGCTATGCACATGTTGTGAATTCCATTAGGATGGGCAAGAACTTTAAGTTCATTATTTGCTCCTACATCCCAAGCCTTACAGAGTTCTGCTCACACAGTAGGTACTTAGTCATTTTAGTTGAATGAACAGATAGGTGACTTTAGGAATACCCTAGTGTAATAGAAGCACTTTAGTCTTGAGACCATGTCTCCTATTTGAGTCTCACATATGCCAGCTGAGATGCAAATGTATTTCTGAATGAATAAATGAGTCTGATGAGTGTGGTTATAGACAGGGAAGTTGCAGGTAGAGGTTCCTGGAGCAATGGGTATGACTCAAGCCTAGTGTCTCAGGCCAAAGAGCTCTGTTGAGACAGAAAGGAGAGGGTAGGTTACAGGCTCCTCTAAATGTGACTGATTTCACAACTGTAACTTTACATGTCACCCCTTAATTCCAAACCTCATTATGTGTAATTATATATCTATCTCCATAAAAGTAGTGTGCTGATTTAATGAGACTATATCAATAATAATGTTAGTCAAAGGTCTGGCTCTTATGAAGCATCCATGAATGCTCAACATTGCCCTGGGACTTACGATCTCCAGCCAGTAAGGATATCTGGGATTAGAGAGTTGTTTGGATGGGAGGACTTGCTGATGACCTTGACTCTCCTTCCATTCTAAAAGGGATGGGTAAATCAGATTAACTTTATGGAAAGCCTACATACGTTCTTGATGAGGCTTCAACAAATTCCATCCTGTCTCTCAGCTATACAACCTGCTTACTAATATCAGACATGGTGACCAAAATCTGTTCCATGAACAAGGTCAGATGTGCCTTGAGTCAAATCAGGAACTGTTTTTGCTCCTGGAGAAGGGAGGTTTCATGGTGGACCATCATATTTTAGTTGACTCTTGCCTATTCTCTATATACTTCCTGGGTGTGACCATGCCTTCCCTTACTTCCATGCCTCAGTACAAACTGTTTCCTCTTCCTGGAATGCCCTCTCAGTGGCTGCTGATTTCTGAAACATTCTTTGAGATTCAGTGGTTATTGGGACGCTGTCCCTGGTTGGGTGTTCCTCCAAAGCTCTTCTGTAATTTGTACAGCAAGCATTATTTTCTACCATCACCATACAATGCTTTATATTTGTGTGCTCTTCCCTCTCTATTAAGATCCTTACTGGCATTTTTTTTTCATGTCTGTTTTCTCCTAGTTCTTATTGACATTTAGAAGGTATTTGATACACATTTTTTGGATGGATAAATGAATTAATAGGTAAACCAATCAAAGAAGTAGATAATGGCCATTTACTTTGATCTTGAACATAAATCATGTAGCTGGGGCTAAATGAAAAGAGACACGGAAGCCACACTATTGACAGCACAGTTTGGACTTATTGGGCCTGTTTCTTTCCCTTCATCATAGCTGCCAGCAGCATTTGTCTGTGATTTTGAAAGTACGGTTCTGCTTCTTATGATTTATGAAGTCACTGCTGATTTTATTCCCAGGATGCTCTGTCAGTAAGGCTTTTCTGCAAGGGCAGTCATTGTAATGGGGTTTCACCTGCGTGGCTCATTACATAAACATCTCTGAAGCCTTACTGGGTTAGTTTCTAAGCCTCAGAGTTACAGCTTGACAGTGGGAATAATATGGTGGGAGCCACTATAGCACAGATATTTCCAATATACCTGCACAACATGGGAAATCAGAGGGTGAACTCTGATTCTATCTCCAGAACTTTCCTAAACACACTGTTTATTGCCACACCTTGGCTGAACTTCAGACATTTTTATCTGTGTGCACTAGCTCCTGTCTTGATTCTTCTGTCAGAGAACAGCTTCTACTCTGGCAGATTTCTTGGAGACTAGAATACTCTTCTCAGATGTCTCACTTGTATATTTGTTGTATATAGGCTGTGAGAATGGTCCTAAGTTCTTTCCATTCTGGTACATACAGCCCTTCCTAGGAATCCACAATGATGACCTCAGATAAGACCCTAAGCAGTAGTGGAGAGGGTGCCTGAACTGGCCTTCCCCTGTAATGAGGTTGATGACTATTTTAATTGTCATCACGGAACCTTCATCCAGCAACAGATGGAAGCGGGTGCAGAGATCCACAGTGAAGCACTGGGCGGAGTTTACAAAGTCCATTTGAAGAGAGGGAGGAGCAATAATATGAGCAAAAGGTTCAAGACCATGATGGAGATACCCACTGAGAGATACCCACTGAAACAACTTACTTGAGCTAATGGGAGCTACTGACTCCAGACTGACAGTGGGGGAACCTGCATAGGACCAAACTAGGCCCTCTGAATGTGGGTGACAGCTGTTTGGCTGGGGCAGTCTGTGGGACCACTGGCAGTGGGACCAGGATTTATCCCCACCTCTTGAACTGACTTTTTGGAGCCCATTCTCTTTGGATGGATACTTTGCTCAGTCTAGATATAGTGGGGGGGCTTGGTTCTGCCTCAAAGTGATGTGCTAGACTTTGTTGACTCTCCATGCAACTCCTACCCTCTCTGAGGAGTGGATGATGGATGGGGTGGTGGGGGAAGTTGGAGGGAGCGGGAGGAGGGGAAAGAGTGGCAACTGGGATTGGTATGTAAAATAAGAAAGGATTTTTTTTAAAAATAAATTAAGTAATAAAAAGTACGACTTTCTTGCCCTTCCACATGGGCTCTAGGTTTGGCCCTATAAATTTCTTTGGGTAAAAAGAATTTTGACAAACATGATATGACTTGAAAAAGATGCCGTTGTCTCCAGTTGCTGCTCTGTGATGCTAGCTACCTTGGGAAGAAGGCCAGGCTGGATAGGAGATGTATATCTCGTTTCCTTGGCTGCCTGTTGCCCATTACATGAATGAGGTTATCCTAAATTATTCAGATACTGGAAGATCTGTCACTTGACCAAAGGCATGTAATAAAACCCAGATGAGATGAATCAGACCTGCTTGGACCAAAATGGTGAGTTGAATAAATAGCTGTTGTTGAAGCCACAGATTTTAGAATGGTTTGTTACTCTGCAAGGCTAATTAATGAATTTACTCTCCTGTCTCCTGAATTCATGTTCCCATATTGATTTGTTCGTATTATGGCACAATGCCTATCACACTCTCCAGATGGGTAAGTTTATGTATGAGTCTCTCTAGGAGAGCTTGGATGCTCCAATGACAGGATTAGTGCCCTCAGGAGCAAAACGATTCATCTATATAAGTCCAAGCCCAATGCCAGGCACAAACAGCCACTTTGGAAATGTGAATAAATATATGCAAATAAAACATGATAAATAGATGCAGATCAATTAAGTATCTTTTAATCTTGGGTCCTTTCTATATATCCTCCCCACTCCTCATTTGGAATTTAGCATATTATCATTGTTTTGTACTTTCACGTTCTCTTTTGCAATTATGGAACCTTTTGGCCATCCTCATAACATCTCAGTGAACCCACAGATCAAAGAAAAGTCCCCCAAGTTTTTTAAAAAATGGAATTATATAGCCATAAAAGACATGAGCCAAAAGTAAAGCTCTTTGATAAAAGTCAAAGTTTCTTTCCTCTAAATTACATTTCTCACATGGCATTATGTGTTGATTGATATTTTATTTAGATATTTTCTTTTCAACGCAAAAGACTTGTACTTGCAAAATGAACAATTTTTCTCACTGAAAGCTATTAATTTCATCTTGTCTGAGGTGATAAATCTTCAACCAAATTCATTTAATGTGTTGCTTTGGTATAAATTGCTGATTGGCGTGTAACATTCTGGGTAACCCCAGAAGTGAAGCGAAAAAGGCTTCTTCCAAAGTCAGAATGAAGGCAAAGGAAAGCAGCTCAGGTCAAAGTTATTAACAGACTTCCAAGAACTGTTAAGTAAATGCCCAATGTGGGGTTAATAATAAACATTAGCATTTACTAGCCAAATCCTGTGCCGCATGATGAACATCTTATTTAATCTTTGTAACAGCCTCTCACAGTAGGTTCTAATGTTCCCATGTTAGATGAGGAAAGTCCAATCTGGTGCCCAGAATAACTTAGGCTCTGGAAACAAGTGCTGTTGTGTCTGATTTAGACACAATAGTGTCTATTTTAGATCTGATATCTTAATTAATCCTTGGGTTTCACAGAGAAGGGAATGAAAAAAATATCTACTCATGATGAATCATGTATCTTAGCATTGCAAATCAAATTACTAATCTAGCCGTGGAGACTTATTTAAGGGCATGAAGTCCTTGGCTGGCAGAAACATTTTATTTATCTCCTTTTGAATCATTTTGATGTTGAAAAGGTAGGAGCTGACCTTGGTGTATATGAAGGTCCACAGCTATTCCTACTTGCCTACAAGCTCTAGGTTTGCCTACATGAACGCTCTAGGTGACCCATGAACTCTCAACTATTGGAGCATGTAAAACGGGAAAGGCTGCTCTAATTCGTATCTCCACATCTAGCATCTAGTTGCCACTCTTCTCCAGTCATTTTTCTTCTGAAAACTGACCCATAGTCTGGCTTCTGGTGGATGCTGCAACAGAGGTCCTAGGGAGAACCTGCCAGAGGTGAAGGGAGGGTGTGCCGTTCCTGTGTTTCTATAGGGCCAACTTGTACTTGCTGTGTTTCTTCTTGAAATGTTTTTATTTTGTATTTCTTATTTTGCCTCATTTTTATTAGCTCTTTGAGAATTTTGTTCAATTCATTTTGATCATATTCACCCCTCCTCCATCCCTCCCAGGTTCATCCCACTTCCCTTACCCATACAACTTCGTATTCTCTCTCTCTCTTTGTTGTCTTGTTTCTTAAATATATCAGGTACAGTTTATACTGCTCATATACTCTTGGATGTGTGGCCTTCCGTGGAGGGTGGTCTACGCACTAGGGTTTTCACTCTTAAAGAAAACGGATTCCTCTTCCCCTAGCAGCTGTCAGTTTCCAACAGTTCCTTAGGTAGGGCTTCATGCCCACCTTTCCCTCCCCATGCTGTAATTTTGTTTGGCCTGAGCCTGTGCTGGTCTTGTGCATACCATCACAGCTGTTCACATGTGCAACTGCCCTGCTGTGCCTGGAAAACAGTGTATCATAGTCTTCATCTACCACCTGTGACTCTAGATGCTCCACCCTTTCTTCTACCACGATCCCCGAACCTGTATTGCTGGCCTCTTAGTTAAAAGTCAGTAGGCTCAAAGAGTGTGAACTTATATATGGGTTCTCAGCTCTACTCCACTGACCAGTTTCTCTGTTTTTATGATGTTTTTATTATGCAATTTTATTACTATAATTATAAAGCTTATTTTAAAATCTTGGATGATAATATATCCAACCATTCTTTTTATTTATTTTTATTTTTTTAGTTATTTTTTATTACTTTACAAATAATACCA